>JASVEL010005841.1:0-106414 GCA_032618575.1 Nicotiana noctiflora
TGCCCTCAGGATGAACTGGTGCCACTAGCGGCGCAGGAATAATCTTGGGAACGTGCTCAATGTGCGCTCGCTGCTCAAGAATGCGGGCGGCAGGAGTCTGCGCTCCTCCCCCGGCCTAGGGTGTAGCTGCAGCAAGGGGAAGTAATCCGGCCTAATCCAAAGCTGTGTAGATACTCATGAACTATGCCAAAGTCCCCTGAACGGCTGGGGTAGTAGTAACACTTGGCGTGTCGGGTGCCTGGACTATAGCTGGATCTGCAAGTGGTGTATCTGCGGTAGCTCGCGCAGGTGCCCTCGCTGCACCACATGCGGGTCCTCGAACTCTACCTGGACCCCGAACTCCGGTGGCTGCAGCAGGGGGCGCGGGTGCCTGATCACCTCGGATAGTACGTGTCCTCACCATCTGTGATAGAGTAGAAGACAGGGGTTTAGGATTGCGGATGTCAAAATCTCGCACGACAGAGAAATCAAATAAAGTGAATTTTTTCCTAACAGATACATAGCCTCTCGCAGACAAATACAGACGTCTCCGTACCGATCCACGAGACACTAATAAACCGGCTTGTGATCTGTGACTCCTATGAACCTAGAGCTCAGATACCAACTTGTCAAGACCCTAGTTCACCCTCTATGAACATGTCGTGATGGCACCTAGTCCCAACGACTAGGTAAGCCTAACAACGCGGAAGATAACCAAAATTTGCTGAAGCAAGCAAAACAAACTAAATTAGAGAAATAAAATGGTGCTTAAGGTACCGCTTGGCACGTAGCATAACAAACTCAAAACTGACGACAATTCCAATAACGGAAACTCACAAATCACAAGCTAAGAGGATACATAAGAGGCTCTAACTCAAGAATATCTATATAAGAAGAAATAATGAAACACTACACTTTTTTGACAGAAAACTAGAAAAGGGACTCCTCGGTCTGCGGACGTAGCAGATATACCTTGAAGTCTCTACCGGTATGCCTCCTACCAAGGCTGACAAAACTGAACGAAAGTACCTGTATCTGCACAACAAAAATGTGCGGAAGAGTAGTATGAGCACACCACGGCGGTGCCCAGTAAGTATCAAGAGTAACCTCGATCGGGTAGTGACGAGGAACAGTCATGACACCTACCAGTCAATAAACAATATAACATATAAGATAGAGATGCTATGTGAATATGTAAGGACTATCCGGATAAATAAGAACACAACAATTTACAATAAGGATAACGGACAATAAGAAAAATCAAGATACAATAAATGATAATACAAAAATGACAGTGGAAATCACAACCCAAGTCCTGAAATCACAACATAACGAGACCAAACAAATCGCAAAGTCGCTATTCTGAAATGATCCTTACATAAAGCCTTTCCAACTTTTTCCTCAATCCTACCACAACTCTCAAATTAGCCACAACTCATGGAAATACCCAGAATATGAAATCTAACACTTGGCATCTCGTGCCCCATCAATAAGATGCCCATAGTCCTTCATAATAACAACAGAGGAACTCCCGGGAATTGAACCCATAGTCCTTCGTAATAAAAATAGAGGAACTCCCGGGAATTGAACCCATAGTCCTTCATAATAACAACAGAGGAACTCCCAGGAATTGAACCCGTAGTCCTTCGTAATAACAACAGAGGTACTCCCGGGAATTGAACCCGTAGTCCTTCATAATCAGCCCCTGACATATCCCTCCTTATTTCGCCATGTGTGCAATCAATAACAACATAGCAACACCGCCTTATTTCGCCACACGTGCATCACAATATTCCCACCTTATTCCGCCACATGCGCAACCCACACATAAATATATAACATATCCTGCCTTATTACGCCGCATGTGCAAAGACATCAATAGCAACAACAACACGGCAAAGACCTCGTGTAAATCCCCAACAATAACCGCACGGCAGAGACCTCGTGCATCATGGTACCAACAACCACACAGTAACAATAGTATCCCAGCAAGCGAAAATCAACAGCATAAATAATAACGTCCCGACAATGGATTCAACAATAACTAACAAAGTCGCGGAACACCAAGGAAAAACACAATAACCTCAATGACAATCGAGGCGTAACAAACACATAACAACTACACTGATACCACAACAGTTGGACATATAATATAATTGCACAAGGTTACAGGTAAACTTACAATCAAGGAGTATTCAATAGTAAGGAAGTTAACATGAATCAAATAATTACCATTTAAGAAATATCAATTAATTATGAGATACCTATCTTTCTTCCAATTAAAACCGATTAATTATATGAGATATAACATTTATGAATTTTCAATTTAAAGGCGAGTAGTTAGGGCGGGCATTATGAATATAGAAGGGTACTTGTCTTTATTTTAAACACGTAAAAGCCCATTTAACAGCAGAATTAAATCAAGAAGAGCAACAAATATCAATCAAGACATGTAGAGGTGAAACTAATAACAAGGGACTTTATCATATCAATATTATCTTCCAACTCGGTGAATTTCACAAGTCTAAGAACCTAAAAGGGATAATTTACCACAATTAAATCCGAGCACGCACTCGTCACCTCGCGTACACGGACTACAATCAATAGAGAAGACTCAAATCCTAAGGGGAGGTCCCCCACACAAGGTTAGGCAAGATACTTACCTCAATCCGGCCAATTCAATACTCAATTTAGCTTTTCCTTTCTCTATTCATCAATGCTCGGCTCAATCTAGCCAAAAATAACTTGAATACATCAAAGAATGCAAGAGAAAACAATTTCAATTAACAAAACTATGATTCTTACACAATTTGCAAAAAGTCAACAAAAGTCAACTCCTCGGGCCCACACCTCGGAACCCAAAAAAATTACAAAAACTGAACACCCATTCCGCTACGAGTTCACCCATACAAAAATTATCTAATTACGATACCATTTGGTCATTCAAATCATCATTTTGCATTTTTGAAAGATTTCACAATTTTCCCCAAATTTTCCTTTAGATTCTCATAAATTTGATGTTAAATCTAAGATATAATCACAAAATATAGTTGGAAAAGGATTAGAGACAGTTACCCAATGATTTGCAGAAGTTTGGGTCTTAGGAAAATCGTCTATGGAGGTTTAGGTTTTGAGAAAATTGAAAAATGGGTGAATATCCCGTCAAAAACCTCACTTAACAGGCCTCAGATGTCGCATTTGCGACCCAGGGTTCGCAATTGCAAACCCTTAGATATTGCGAACAAAAAAAGGCTGGCAGAGGTCGCATTTGCGACATAAAGTTCGCATTTGCTAATTGGGCATCGCAAATGCGACACAAAGTTCGCATTTGCGAACATAGCAGAAACCAGCAATTTTTCCTGACACGAAAATGAGCATAACTTCCTCATACGATGTCCAAATTCGATGATTCTTTTTCCTATGGCTCAAAAATTTTGATACAGATCTAATGGTTCAAACAAAACTAAATTTGGATATCATTTGATTAATATGATATCATTTTTGGGCCCCGTCTAATCACACACACAAGTCATATAACCTAACATGGACTCGCTCAAAGCTTCAAATCATATAATACAATTTCGAAACAACGAATTGAATCAAAATCAAGCTTATGAACTTCCAAATCTTCAAATAATTAACCTCATGCCGAAACCTTATCATTTCAACTAGGAATGACGCCAAATTTTGTAGACAAGTCCAAAATGACATAACGGAGCTACAGAAACTTTCAGAATTAAATTCCAACCCTCGGAATCAAAATCTCACTATCGGACCAGAAACTTCAAAAATTCAAACTTCGGCATTTCAAGCCTAAATATGCTACGAACCCCCAAAATTCATTCCAAACACGCTCCCAACCATAAAATCACCTAACGGAGCTAACGGAACCATCAGATTTCCATTCCGAGGTCGTTTTCACACTGTTCCAAATACGGACCATCTTTCAACTCTTAAGCTCCCATCTAGGGACTAAGTGTCCCAAAACACTCTAAATCCTAACACTGAACATCTCAGCAAACCAAAATAGCAGAAATGAACTTATGGGAAGCACTTAACGGGAGATCAGGGCGTAAATTCTAAAAATGATCGGTCGGGTCGTTACAGTATCTGAATAAGTATAATGCTGCAGCGTGCAACCCAATCCAATATATATATATACTGCTGCGGCGTGCAGTTTGATCCAATATATATACTTCTGCGGCGTGCAGCCCGATCCAATATGTATACTGTTGCGGCGTGCAGCCCGATCCAATATGTATACTGCTGCGGCGTGCAGCCCGATCTAATATATATACTACTGCGGCGTGTAGCCCGATCCAATATATACACTGCTGCGGCATGCAGCCCGATCCAATATGAAGGACTATGGGTTCAATTCCCGGGAGTTCCTCTGGGACTTCTTGCAATTGTGAGAAAAGCTTCGCATTTGGGAAGCGAACAGCTCGGTAAAACCAGCAGTGTTAAAATTCAGAAATTGAACCAACGGCCTACCAAATCTTTACCCGAGCCCCCCGGGCTCCAAACAAAACGTGTACACAACATCAAAAACACATTACAAACTAGCTCGTGCGATCACATCGCCAATATAACATCGTTTTCATCAAATCAAGCCTCAAGTTCATGATTTTCATACTTTTGGTTTTCAAAACTTTCAAACTTGGAACTCAAGGTCCTAAACATATCAAACGACCTCCAATTGTCACCAAACTTTGCAGAAAGTACATATATAATATTTAAGACTCGTACCGGGCGTCAGAAACCAAAATACGAGCCCGATACCAAGGTCATTTAATTAATTTTTCTTTAATAATTACAGCAAAAACAATTTCACAGAAAAATCCATAACTTAGGCTCTAGGCCTCATAATTCAACTCCGGACGCATGTCCAAGTCCTATATTTTCCTACAGACCAAACCAAGGCTGGGGCATGTCTAGCCAAACTGGTGTAACGGACAGCATACTCCGAAACGGTCATGGGACCCTGGCGTAAATGCTCAAACCCCTCGCGCCGTGCATCCCTGAGGCTCTGAGGGACAAACTCTCTCAGAAACATATCTAAAAACTGAGTCCATGTCAATGAAGCTACCTCTTCTGGACTGTCTAACCCATAGGTGCGCCACCAATCATAGGAGGCCCCTCGAAGCTGGAAAGTAGTGAAAGAAACCCCGCTCGATCCCGAGATACCCATAGTACGGAGAATACGGTAACACTCATCAAGGAAACCCAATGCATTGTCTGATGGTAATCCACTGAATACCGGAGGGCCATACTTCTTGAACCTCTCTAGTCTCACCTGCTCCTGCTCGGAAACCGCTACCATGCCCTCAGGATGAACTGGTTCCACTAGCGGCACAGGAATAATCTCGGGAACATGCTCAATGTGCGCTCGCTGCTCAGGAATGCGGGCGGCGGGAGTCTGTGCTCCTCCCCCAGCCTAGGGTGTAGTTGCAGCAAGGGGAAGTAATCCGGCCTAATCCAAAGCGGTGTAGATACTCATGAACTATGCCAAAGTCCCCTGAACAGCTGGGGTAGTAGTAACACTAGGCGTGTCGGGTGCCTGGACTATAGCTGGATCTGCTGGTGGTGCATCTGCGGCAGCTCGTGCAGGTGCCCTCGCTGCACCACATGCGGGTCCTCGAACTCTACCTTGACCCCGAACTTCGGCGGCTGCAGCAGGGGGCGCGGGTGCCTGATCACCTCGGATAGTACGTGTCCTCACCATCTGTGAGAGAGTAGAAGACAAGGCTTTAGGATTGCGGATGTTAAAATCTCGCACGACAGAGAAATCAAATAAAGTGAAATTTTTCCTAACAGATACATAGCCTCTCGCAGACAAATACAGACATCTCCGTACCGATCCACGAGACACTAATAAACCGGCTTGTGATCTGTGACTCCTATGAACCTAGAGCTCAGATACCAACTTGTCACGACCCTAGTTCACCCTCCATGAACATGTCGTGATGGCACCTAGTCCCACCGACTAGGTAAGCCTAACAACACGGAAGATAACAAAAATTTGCGGAAACAAGCAAAACAAACTAAATTAGAGAAATAAAATGGTGCTTAAGGTACCGCTTGGCACGTAGCATAACAAACTCAAAACTGACGACAATTCCCAAAACCCGGAAACTTACAAATCACAAGCTAAGAGGATACATAAGAGGCTCTAACTCAAGAATATCTATATAAGAAGAAATAATGAAACACTACACTTTTTTATTTACAGAAAACTAGAAAAGGGACTCCTCGGTCTGCGGACGTAGCAGATATACCTTGAAGTCTCTACCGGTATGCCTCATTCCAAGGCTGACAGAACTAAACGAAAGTACCTGTATTTGCACAACAAAAATGTGCAGAAGAGTAGTATGAGCACACCACGGCGGTGCCCAGTAAGTATCAAGACTAACCTCGATGGGGTAGTGACGAGGAACAGTCATGACACCTACCAATCAATAAACAATATAACAGATAAGATAGAGATGCTATGTGAATATGTAAGGACTATCCGGATAAATAAGAACACAACAATTTACAACAAGGACATCGGACAATAAGAAAAATCAAGATACAATAAATGATAATACAAAAATGACAAGTAGAAATCACAACCCAAGTCCTGAAATCACAACATAACGAGACCAAACAAATCGCTAAGTCGCTATTCTGAAATGATCCTTACATAAAGCCTTTCCAACTTTTTCCTCAATCCTACCACAACTCTCAGATTAGCCACAACTCATGGAAATACCCAGAATATGAAATCTAACACTTGGCATCTCGTGCCCCATCAATAACTATCTACTCAACTAGAGTCACATTCACATATACAATGGATAAACGATGTCATATCTCTAACCTCAGTCAAATCAGAAGGGATTCATCTCAAATAGAAGGGTCCAGCCACGTGTATGCTAGTGCAAGTGTATCTAAAAGGAATCCTGCCAACTTGTAACTATAAGAAATGGGAACAATTAGCACCCGACTCATTCACCCCGGATAGAAACAATAAAACTATCAGTCATATCATATTGAGTTTATACGGAACTTTCGGGAATCGAACCCCGTAGCCCGACATACAAATAACAGAGGATCTCCCGGGAATTGAACCCATAGTCCTTCATAATAACAACAAAGGAACTCCCGGGAATTGAACCCATAGTCCTTCATAAGAACAACAGAGGAACTCCTGGGAATTGAACCCATAGTCCTTCATAATAACAACAGAGGAACTCCCGGGAATTGAACCCGTAGTCCTTCGTAATAACAACAGAGGTACTCCCGGGAATTGAACCCGCAGTCCTTCATAATCAGCCCCTGACATATCCCTCCTTATTTTGCCATGTGTGCAATCAATAACAACATAGCAACACCGTCTTATTTCGCCACACGTGCATCACAATATTCCCACCTTATTCCGCCACATGCGCAACCCACACATAAATATATAACATATCCTGCCTTATTACGCCGCATGTGCAAAGACATCAATAGCAACAACAACACGGCAAAGACCTCGTGTAAATCCCCAACAATAACCGCACGGCAGAGACCTCGTGCATCATGGTACCAACAACCACACAGTAACAATAGTATCCCAGCAAGGGAAAATCAACAGCAGAAATAATAACGTCCCGACAATGGATTCAACAATAACTAATAAAGTCGCGGAACACCAAGGAAAAACACAATAACCTCAATGACAATCGAGGAGTAACAAACACATAACAACTACACTAATACCACAACAGTTGGACATATAATATAATTGCACAAGGTTACAGGTAAACTTACAATCAAGGAGTATTCAATAGTAAGGAAGTTAACATGAATCAAATAATTACCATTTAAGAAATATCAATTAATTATGAGATACCTATCTTTCTTCCAATTAAAACCGATTAATTATATCAGATATAACATTTATGAATTTTCAATTTAAAGGCGAGTAGTTAGGGTGGGCATTATGAATATAGAAGGGTACTTGCCTTTATTTTAAACACGTAAAAGCCCATTTAACAGCAGAATTAAATCAAGAAGAGCAACAAATATCAATCAAGACATGTAGAGGTGAAATTAATAACATGGGACTTAATCATATCAATATTATCTTCCAACTCGGTGAATTTCACAAGTCTAAGAACCTAAAAGGGATAATTTACCACAATTAAATCCGAGCACGCACTCGTCACCTCGCGTACACGGACTACAATCAATAGAGAAGACTCAAATCCTAAGGGGAGGTCCCCCACACAAGGTTAGGCAAGATACTTACCTCAATCCGGTCAATTCAATACTCAATTTAGCTTTTCCTTTCCCAATTCATCAATGCTCGGCTCAATCTAGCCAAAAATAACTTGAATACATCAAACAATGCAAGAGGAAACAATTTCAATTAACAAAACTATGATTCTTACATAATATGCAAAAAGTCAACAAAAGTCAACTCATCGGGCCCACACCTCGGAACCCAAAACAAATTACAAAAACTGAACACCCATTCCGTTACGAGTTCACCCATACAAAAATTATCTAATTACGATACCATTTGGTCATTCAAATCATCATTTTGCATTTTTGAAAGATTTCACAATTTTCCCCAAATTTTCCTTTAGATTCTCATGAATTTGATGTTAAATCTAAGATATAATCACAAAATATAGTTGGAAAAGGATTAGAGACACTTACCCAATGATTTGCAGAAGTTTGGGTCTTTGGAAAATCGTCTATGGAGGTTTAGATTTTGAGAAAATTGAAAATGGGTGAATATCCCGTCAAAAACCTCACTTAACAGGCCTCAGATGTCGCATTTGCGACCCAGGGTTCGCAATTGCGAACCCTTAGATATTGCGAACAAAAAAAGGCTGGCAGAGGTCGCATTTGCGACAAAAAGTTCGCATTTGCGAACCGGGCATCGCAAATGCGACAAAAAGTTCGCATTTGCGAACATAGCAGAAACCAGCAATTTTTCCTGACACGAAAATGAGCATAACTTCCTCATACGATGTCCAAATTCGATGATTCTTTTTCCTATGGCTCAAAAATTTTGACAGATCTAATGGTTCAAACAAAACTAAATTTGGATATCATTTGCTTAATATGATATCATTTTTGCTTGAAGAAACGATGACAAAGTATCCAAAACAAGCGCAACATAGCCTAAACCTATCCGAAACTCACCCGAGTCTCCCGGGACCCCGTCTAATCATACACACAAGTTATATAACCTAACACAGACTCGATCAAAGCTTTAAATCATATAACACAATATCGAAACAACGAATTGAATCAAAATCAAGCTTATGAACTTCCAAATCTTCAAATAATTAACCTCATGCTGAAACCTTATCATTTCAACTAGGAATGACGCCAAATTTTGTAGACAAGTCCAAAATGACATAACGGAGCTACAGAAGCTTTCAGAATTAAATTCCAACGCTCGGAATCAAAATCTCACTATTGGACCAGAAACTTCAAAAATTCAAACTTGAGCATTTCAAGCCTAAATAAGCTACGAACCCCCAAAATTCATTCCAAACACGCTCCCAAACAAAATTCACACTGTTCCAAATACGGACCATCTTTCAACTCTTAAGCTCCCATCTAGGGACTAAGTGTCCCAAAACACTCTAAATCCTAACACCGAACATCTCAGCAAACCAAAATAGCAGAAATGAACTTATGGGAAGCAGTTAACGGGAGATCGGGGCATAAATTCTAAAAATTATTGGTCGGGTCGTTACAGTATCTGAATAAGTATAATGCTGCAGCGTGCAGCCCAATCCAATATGTATATACTGCTGCGGCGTGTAGTCTGATCCAATATATATACTTCTGCGGCGTACAGCCCGATCCAATATGTATACTATTGCGGCGTGCAGCCCGATCCAATATGTATACTGCTGCGGCGTGCAGCCCGATCTAATATATATACTACTACGGCGTGTAGCCCGATCCAATATATACACTACTGCGGCATGCAGCCCGATCCAATATATATGCTGCTGCGGCGTGCAACCTGATCCAATAGGTATACTGTTGCGGCGTGCAGCCCGATCCAATATATATATATATATATATACTGTTATGGTGTGCAGCCCCATCAAATATTTATATATATGTATATAATACCTCCTAACGGGCCCTCGACCATGTCTCAATTAGTATAGAATTGGCCTTTCAGGCCCACTCAGCTAAATCAGGGAGCTTCCACCCTAAGTAATCTATCTCTCACAGTACACATCTAGTACTGGCTCTTAATAGGCTATTCAGCTAGTTTTACGGCCGAGTGTAAGTTTCCATCACGATATAAGTGTCACCTAGCTCTACAGGTTCCCTAATGTTCTACGGATCGGCACAAGGCTCCAAACATGGCTATTAGCCCAGTTACACAGTTATAATCTCATTATCAGTCATAATACACAGTATTCTATTAGCCGGGAAGGACCAAGTCCGAACCCCCAATCGCAATGTCACCACGCCCATCACAAGACGTGTATCTCATCTCAACATAGCACTGTGAAGTGCTAGTACGGGGTTTCAAACCCTCGGTACATTATTTACTACTACCACTCACCTCGAACCGGTAGAAGCCTCAGTCCGCCTTGCGCTTGCCTCACAAATCAATCTCCTCGGGTGCCAAATCTGCTCAAAATCAATGATAATACATCAATATATGCTAAATTCACGTAACCCATTCGAAATAACCCAAATTGCATCAAAACCCACAAAGTTGTCAAAACCCGACTTTTGGTACGCTTCTTGAAAAATTACAAAAATTACTTATTCGGAACCCTCGTCTCAAGACGAGTCTATGCATATAAAGTTTTCCAAAATCGGACTCTGTTTGCCCACTCAAATCGACATTTTACTAAAGCCCTAGCTTAGGCTAAATTTCCTCACAATTTGATCCAATTTCAGTGAAATAGAGGAGGATTTCAAGATAAAAACGTGTAAATGAACCATAAAACTCACCTTCCGATGATAACCCTATGATCTCCCAGCAATTTCTCGCCCAAATCGCCTAATTCGCCTCTTAAAACCGAGACCAATGTTTTTGTAACTTATGAAATTTTCACCCTTCTCTTATTTTTAACACAGGCACGATTTCAGCTTCTGCGGACAAAATCCGCCTCTGCGATGCCGCCTCTGCGACCAAATGGTCGCTTTTGCGAGACCACACCAAGCCGCCCAGTTTCGCTTTTGCGGCCCAAGTCTCGTACCTACGAGACCGCTCCTGCGGACACACCTCCGCTTCCGCGATCTTCCCTAGTCGTCTGCCTTCCGCTTCAGCGACCCTTCAGCGTGTTTGTTCAAAATTAGGAAAGCTTTTACGGGTTGATTCGTGCACTTCATCAACCACTAGAGGTCGGTATGCAAGAATATGTATTGAGGTTCCACTGGAAAAACCATTAAAAACTCATGTCAATATTGGTCATCATCGGCAACAAATTCATTATGAAAGTTTAAACATGTTATGCACAAATTGTGGATGCTTTGGACATGCAAACTTTAACTGTTCTTCTCCAAATCATTTCAATATGTCAACTACTTCTACATCAACTCCTACAGACCCTACAGTGTCTACAGAAGGTGCATGGCACCTGGTGGAATTTCCTAGACGATTTAATTCAGCTTCTTCAATTTCTAAAAACACCATGAACATGGCGGTGGAGCAGAATCTGCATGCACCAGGTAAGTTTCCTATTCGTCATGGCCACGATGTGGGTTCTAACCTTGTAAGGCCAACTACAACAAAGCCCAATATCGAAAGTGTTAATCCTTTTAATTATTTATCCAAAACTGGTAATGTTAATCCTACTACTAAACCAATAAGGATAGAAGCTTTAGCTGATAGGGTTTCTAATCTTGCTTCTACTTTAACACCTTTAACAGTTATTAATAATTCCCACGTTGGACTGTTCCACTCCCCTAATATTTTTCCACAAAATCCAACAAATCCTCTTACAGATAATTTCATTATTAATTCTCCCTCTTCCCTAGATTTTCTCACTAATTCGATTAAACCCATACAGACACATAAGTCCACTTCTCCACGTAACAGAATTGCCTCCCTCAATAGCCACTCAACAAATGCCAAATCAGCTCCTCATCCGTCCCTACATGACACCTCCACTTCTGTAATTAGTTTGCTTAAAGAGAAATTGCATGCTACAGTAGAGTCAGCTCAATACATCCAAATTCACATTCCTCCTCAGGAACAAAATGATTGCACTGTATGTGCCAATCCTCACCTATTGCTTCCACCTAATACTCTGTCTACCATTACACAACCAGCTCTAAAACAGGCTCTTAACTCCCCCCCCCTTCATTAGTAATAGCATATCATACTAATTCCTCTTTAAACATAACATCTGATAATGCCCCGCCCTTTCCTTCTTCACAGCACTTACTATCCAACCATGCATGACAATCTTCAAGCAAACAATGACCTATTTCACCTACCTCGTCTGATCATGCAAGGTCCCCAACCACCTTACCTATCAAATCCCTTGGTTTACATATCCCAACTCCCCTCGATAGACCATCATCTTCAATTATGGTTGGAGATGGGATTACAGGGACATGCACTAACTTTTACAGTGGAATTGAATGGCCAGGAAGTAATTCTTCTCATTCAGAATCTATCTCACCTAGCCGAGATAGTAACGGAAGGAATGAGACTAGGTTTGGAGGCTTACACACAGAACCAATGGTTCACCACCAAAACTCCTCTTCCAGTCCACACTCACCCATCGTCCTCGACTCAACCCTGGATTTATCCAATGAATCCCATGAATCTCCATACAAATCCAATTATCTGTCTGATGCCTTTTTACCCACCTCATCATATGGGCCAAACATTTGCTCCGTGGTTCCAATCTCTCAACACATTCAACCCTCTATCTCCATATGCCAGTCCAATGAGTCTCTTGGAAAACTTCAGTCAACTCGACTCTTCCCCTCACACACCTCCACAATCACTACACGCACTAGACAGTCCTTCAAGGAGAGAATTAGCAGAGACTCTACTGGAAATGAGAGAAACAAGGACGGAGTTCTGGTGGCTCAAGGGGATTCTTCTTTACGACCTAAAAGAACAGTACGAAAAAACATTATTCTCAAATGTCCACCCGACCTAGAAGCATGCAGTCTAAACTCCAGGAGAACCTTAAACCCATCGATAGTGAAGTATGCAATGGTAGTTATACCCACTCTTCATCAGAATACACTGCTGAATGTCAAACATTCTCCTTCCCTTCCCATGCAGAGGAGTCTAGTTCCGGAGGACAACACTTTTTACCCTAGTTCCTTTATGAATATCATAATATGGAATTGTAGGGGCTCACATAATCCTGAGTTTAGGCGCCATTTTAGATCTTTATTGGACAATCATCTGCCTGTGTTAGTCATACTGTTAGAAACTCACATGCATGACCATTCTAGGCTTCGTGATGATTTTGGCTTTAACCATATGTCTCAAGTACCAGCCAATGGCCTTTTAGGGGGTTTGGTAGTTTTTTGGAAGGAAGAGGGTACTACAGTAACTGAATTTGTAACTTCTGATCAGGAAATCCACTGCTTGGTTCAGGTATGTTCACTTAATCATCCTTGGTTATTATTTGCGATTTATGCTAAGCATACTACTTCTAGACGACAATCTCTTTGGGATAACCTAATTTATGTTAAAAAATAATTACAATATGCCTTGATTAGTCACTGGTGATTTTAATGAAGTTGTTAATCATAATGAAAAGTATGGAGGATTACCTCTTAGAAATACTAGAGTGGAAAAATTTCTTGACTGTTTGAATGTTTGTCAACTATTAGATTTAGGTTTTCATTGTAGTAGATTTACATGGACAAATAAATATGCTCCTGGTTATACGATTTTGGAAAGACTCGATCGATGCTGAGCCAATTTTGATTGGCTTAAGTTATACCCAGACTCTATGGTAAATCATTTACCTATGACTTATTCGGACCATTATTCACTATTACTTGTGACGACCCGGCCCGTCGTCAAGGGAATTACCATCCCGTTATCTTGAATTTATGTGTTTTTTACTTTTACATAAGTGTTATAGTCTATCGGGTGAGTTAGGAGTGATTTGGATTGAAAATGAGGCATATAGCCTTTTGAAGGAAGCTTGAACGTGAAAAGTCAACATGGAGTTGACTATTTAATTAGAGGGCTCGAAATCAGATTCTGATGTTTCGGTTAGTTCCGGGAGGTGATTTTTGACTTAGGGGAGCAATCGGAATTGAATTCGGAGGTCCTGGTGTAGAAATAGGCTTGAATTGGCTAAGGTTGAATTTTGGCTAAATTCGAACGGTAGGTGAGATTTTGATCCGGGGGTCGGAATGGAATTCTGATAATTTTTGTATCTTTGTCATGTGATTTTGGATATGTCCGCGAATTTTCAGTTTATTCGGACATCGTTTGTTCTGGTTTTTGATCGAAAGTGTATTTTTGGAATTTTTTGGAAACTTAGGCCTTGATTTGATGAAAATTGATGATTTTGATGTTATTTCCTCGATTTGATCACTCGAGCGAGTTCGTGTGATGTTTTAGAGTCAATTTGCATATTTGGTTTGGAGCCCCAAGCGCTCGGAAGTGTTTCGGAGGTGTCTCGGAATAATTCTGGACTTAGAAAATGGACAGAAATTGCAGAAAAATCTGCTGTGAACAGTGCCCATGAACAGTGCCGTGAGGTCCGAAAATATTTTGCCATTTTTGACGATTTGGAGCTCGGATAGGGCGATTTTTCGGGGGATTTTTTGGGAGAACAACGGGGTAAGTGTTCTTAACTCAATTTTGGTGGTATAACTCGAATCTATTGCAAGTTTTAGTGTTTAATTAGAGAATTTTTGTTGAAAAGGGTAGAAAACCCTCTTGGATAGAAATAGTGATTTAAGGGGACAAATGAACTCCAATTTTTGTGAATTTGGTATGTACGGACTCGTGGCGAGACGAGGATTCCGGAAATATTAATTTCGAAATTTTTTGAGATATGGGCCCGGGGCTCGGGTTTTGCCAATTTCGTGTTTTTGAGTATTTTTCGAGTTCTTTCCATTGGGTTATGTCCCATTGGCCTAATTCGATGTATTTCCACTATATTTGATCAGATTCTACGTGTGCAGTGCTTGATTCTTGTGGCAAGGGCATCGCAGATTAGTCGTCGAGCCGTATTGAGGTGAGTAATAGATCTGGGTGATGACCAGCGGGTTCGAAACCCCGGTATACCACTTTGTGACGCTGTATAGCGGCGAGACACGTACTCTCTTGTGAGTGCGGGGTCGATTGTGTATTAAGGACTATAGCTTAGTCCGACCTGTTGTTTCTGTATTATGATATTGGCTATTCTTGAGCCGTTGAACCTCCTTCTCGGATGGTTGCATACTATATTGTGATATTGGCTACTCTTGAGCCGTTGAACCTCCTTCTCGGATGGTTGAGTACATTTATGGGCTGTGAGCCAGTTATTAGGATCCTGCGAGGATCATTAGCATTGTGCTGTGATATTGACATGCTAGTTTTACTACCAGTCCGAAGCTATTACTATTATTATGATTTTCCAATCTCTGGAACTTTGACATACCGTATTCAACTAAAATGATAAAGTTTTTAAAACTACTTTTGAGCCTGCGAGGCTGCATTTGGATATTAGCTGACCGGTAGTGAATCGGGCTGCACGCCGCAGCGTATATTCATGATATTGTGATTGGGCTGTAGGAGCCCTTCCGGAGTCTGAAACCCCACAGTGAGCACGGGTACCCAAATTGGATCGGGCTACGTATACGCGCCGTAGCGGTCATATCATGCATTGCATTGCATTTAGCTACATCTGATAGCTGTTATACTATTTTGCTGATACTTGTTGGTACTTTACTGTTGATATCGAACTGTTACAGGGTATTGATTACAGCTTTACATAGTGCTTTATTGTGGATTTCTTATCTACGATGTCTTACCCCTGCTTATTACCACTGAGTCTGGCAGTACTCATTTTACTCCCTGCACCTTGTGTGTAGATCCAGGTACCTCTCAGCAGTCCTGATCCGGTAGCTGTTCCGAGGCGATATCTGCGGGGTAGTCGAGGTAGCTGCAGAGTCCGCAGGTGTCACGACCCAAACCCCGGTTGTGATGGCACCCAACACAATGCTAGGCAAGCCCGACCACATTACCTCTTAACCCAGCCAATTATTAATTCCAATTAATCAAATTAAACATAAACAGCACGTGATCATATCAAATGATAAGCGTGATAGTAAAAACATACGAAAATACGGTCCAAACACATTGTGGTGTCACGAGACTGAGCCTCTACAGAGTAACATCCTAATACAAACAAGTCTAGGCAAAACAAAGACAACAAGATGATAAGGAAGGAGAAAACAGGCTCTGCGGACACTGGCAGCTACCTCGTAGTCTCCGCAAAAGTAGATGATGATCAGCAGCTACAACAACTCAACTGCTCTTGGGCACCTGTGAATCTGCACAAAAAGTGCAGGGGAGTGGGGTGAGTATATTTCAACTCAGTGAGTAATAATAATAAGAAATAATTGAAAGTAAGAACTCATGTGCTATCACTAAACAGTTCTAAGGTAACCCCCACAGGTTAGTCATCACTATAATGAGTACTCCGATCTCCAGTCCACATCTATCTCAACTAGGTCCCACACTGGCCACATCCTCACTCGTACCACTACGGTGTACATCCATCTCAATATATGGAGACATATACATATGTCTATAACATATAACTATTTTAGTGTATATATGAATATGAATAAGTATAATGCTGTGGCGCGCAGCCCGCTCCAATACATATACCGCTGTAGCGCGCAGCCCGCTCCATTTAACGTCGACGACGCTCACTGGGGGTGTATACAGACTTCGGAGGGGCTCCCTAGGCCCAAGCGGTATGATACTACGGGGTGCAGCACGATCCACACAAGTATTACTGCGGCGTGCAGTCCGATCCAATATATATCTATACTGCTGCGGCGTGTAGCCCGATCCCATGATATACACCAGCGCTCACTGAGAATGTGTGCGGACTCGGACTCCGAAGGGGCTCCTACAGCCCAAGCGCAATAATACTGCGGCGTGCAGTCCGATCCAATATATATACTGCTGCGGCGTGCAGCCCGATCCAATGTAGGTATATATATAATACCTCATAATGGGTCCTCGACCCTATCCCAATCAATATATGCTTGGCCTCTCAGGCCCAATATAATATATCACAGTGGGTCCTTAACCCTGTCTCAGTTAATATAGACTTGGCCTTTCAGGCCCAATATAACATCTCATAGTGGTCCTTGACCCTATCTCAATCGGTATAGACTTGGCCTTTCAGGCCCACTCAGCTAGAACAGGGAATTCCACCCTAGATAATCTCCCTCAAGGTATACATCTAGTACGGGCCCATGTTATGCTATACAACTATAGTTACGGCTGAGTGTATGTTTCCAACATGATATAAGGGTCATCTAGCTCTATAGGTTCCCTAATGCTCTACAGATCGGCACAAGGCCCCAAACATGGCTATCAGCCCAATTGCACAGTTATAATCTTATTATCAGTCATAACACACAGTATACTATTAGTCGGGAAGGACCAAGTCCAAGTCCCCAATCACAATGTCATCACGCTCGTCACAAGACGCGTGTCTCATCTATACATAGCACTATGAAGTGCTAGTACGGGGTTTCAAACCCTCAGTACATTAATTACTATCACCACTCACTTCGAACCGGTAGAAGCCTTAGCCCGCCTTGCGCTTGCCATGCAAATCAATCTCCTCGGATGCCAAATCTGTTCAAAATCAATGATAATACATCAATATATGCCAAATTTACGCAACTCATTCGAAATAACCCAAATTGCCTCACAACCCGCGAAGTTGTCAAAACTCGACTTTTTGTGCGCTTCTCGAAAAATTATAAAAATTACATATTCTTAACCCTCGTCTCAATACGAGTCTAGGCATATAAAATTTACCAAATTCGGACTCCATTTGCCCGCTCAAATCGGTATTTTTCTAAAATTTTAGGCCTAGGGCTAAAACCCACCTTTAATCCTCCATTTTCATAGAAATAATCCATGATTTCATGATAAAAGCGCGTAATTAAACCACAAAACTTACCTCCGACAATATCCCGATGATCTCCCAACTATTTCCCTTCACTTCCACTCTCTAGGCTTCAAAAATGGAGGGTTTTGCAAATGAACCCATAATGAAATGTTTCTGGTTTAAATTCACTGCCTGGGGCTTTTACTCTACGCGTTCGCGATCATTACAACGCGTTCGCGATGCGCAGCTCCGGCTTAACCTTCGCGAACGCAACCTCTCCAACGCGTTCGCGATGCACTAGTTCCCAGCCGCCTGATTTTCCTTCTACACGTTCATGATACCCCCTCACGCGAACGCGATGCACACCCTCACGCCTCTACGCGAACGCGACACCCTGAACGCGATCGCGAAGCTAAAAAAAATCCTGGCCTACGCGAACGCGATACCCAGTCTCGGCGATCGCGATGCATGACTTGCCTGTCGTTCGCGAACACGGCCCATGCCACGCAAACGCGAAGGCTTAGATTTTGCCCAGTGATCTGCAATTTACAGCAGACTTCCCATCGCTTCAAAATGCCAGATGATGGTCCGGATTCACCCCGAGGCCCCCCGGACCCCAATGAAAACCACCAACATACTCCAAAACACGATACGAACTTGTTCCAATGATAAAAACACATACTTTAACATGGAATAACATCGAATTCAAGCAATTCAAGCCTAAGTTTTCATTCAAACTTCTACAACCGACATTCGACCAAAAACCCGACCAAACGATCTCCGAAGGACCTGAAATTTTGCAGGCACATCCAAATTCACACAACAGAGCTACTGCAACTGACAGAATTCCATTCCGACTCCCGTATCAAAATCTCACCTATCGATCAGATATCGCCAAGATTCAACTTTGGCCAATTCAAGCCTAAAACTACACCGGGCCTCCAAATTCACTTCCGATCGCTCTTCTTGATCACAAACGACCTCCCGGAGCTGACCGAATCATCAAAATTCTCTAACTCACAGGTCAATATCCAGCTGACTTTTCTCAACTATTCCTTCTTCTAAGAGACTATTTGTCTCAATTTCCGCCAAACTCGATCCGGACTGACTCAAACTTACCCAACATACATATTACAACATTAACAAGCATATAACTGGGATAACGGGGTAATAAATCACATGATGACGGGCCGGGTCATCACAACAGGACCTAACATCCCTTCCATCTGTCTTTTGATTTCGTATTTCTATTTCCTTCAGTAGTGAGTATCATGTAAAACACTATTACACTTATGTTGTCTGTAGAGGCTCTTGACTCTTAACCCTTTCGGTCTTTGGGGAGTTGTACTATTTTGGGACTTGGTTCCCTGGTTTGATATTTCTATCACTGTTGAATTATTTTGTTATGCTTAAATTTGATAAAGTGAGCTCCTAGCTCCGTGAATATTGTTATTTGGGTCGAGCCGGCCTGGCAGTATGCTGGGCGCCATCACGACCGGGTTTGGGGTCGTGACATTACTGTCATTGGAACCTAATAATATAATTCATACAAAAATTTTAGATTTGAAACTATGTGGACAACACACCCTCAATTTTCTAATTTAGTTAGAAATATTTGGCCTGGAACTCATAATCTGCCTATTACTACAACTAGGTTCCAAGAAGCTATTAATTTTTGGAACAAAAATCAGTTTGGTAATATTTTTATACAAAAAGGAATATTCTTGCTAGACTTGCTGGAATTCATGGGTCTTATCACTACCTTACAAGTTTATTTCTACAAAATCTTGAAAAAAATCTATCAATGGAATATAGTAAAATTTTACAGCTTGAAGAACAATTATGGAGATTAAAATCTCGTATCAATTGGCTAAATGATTGTGATGCCAACACTAAATTTTACCATCTAACTACTATTAATAGACGTAGAAGAAACAGAATTTTCACTATTCGTGACTCCGTAGGTAATTGGATTTCACATCATAATGAAATCCTTAATTATATTACAAAGTTTTATCTCAATCTCTATACAACTGATCAATTCAGCTCTTCAAATTGTTATTCTGATATTCCTCCTCATAATATTTCAAATAATGATATCAAATTGTTAAATCAACCTTTTACTCCTTTAGAAATTAAGAATGCTTTATTTAGCTTTAAACCTTTTAAATCTCCTGGCCCGGATGGACTACACCCTTTTTTCTATCAAAAATACTGGGCGGAGAATAGTCATAAGGTTATTCCTTTTTGCTTGGAAATCTTCACCAATTATACTATGCCTCTTGATTTAAATAATACTTTTATCTGCCTAATTCCTAAGGTTAAACACCCTACTTTGATTCAACAATATCGTCCCATTAGTTTATGTAATACTCTTTATAAATTAATCACAAAGTTAATTGTTATGCGATTAAAGTTAGTAATTTCAAAAATTATAGGACCTACTCAATCGAGTTTTCTCCAAGGGAAGCGTGCTTCTGATAATACAATAACAATTCAGGAAATTTTAAATTACTTTACGACCACTAAAGGAAAAACTTCTTACATGCTATTAAAATTAGACTTAGAAAAAGCCTTTGATAGAGTAGAGTGGGCTTTTATTAGACGAACTCTTACCTATTTTGAAATTCCTGATCCTATGATTAAGCTAATCATATCTTGCGTAACAACATCTTCCTTTTCAATCCTTATTAATGGGTCTAGAACTGAATTTTTCGTTCCTACATGTGGTATTCGACAAGGGGACCCTTTGTCTCCTTATTTATTTATCATGTGTATGGAAATTCTTTCACGTAGCATATCAATTTCAGTAGAACATCTTCAATGGCAACCTATCAAACTTTCCACAAAGTGTCCTCCATTATCGCACCTTTTATTTGCTGATGATATTGTGTTACTATCCAAAGTTACTACTAAAAGTTGTCCTTCAATTATTGACACACTTGATTATTTTATAGCTTGTTCAGGCCAAAAAATTAATTTTGACAAATCAAGAATTTTCTTCTCAAGAAATATAAATTTATCTAATAAGAATTACGTATTAGAATCCTTTTCTATTAAGGGAGGTATCTCTTTTGGTAAATATTTAGGTTTTCCTATGTTCACTTATAGGCCTAAAAAAGAACATTTTCAATTTCTTCTTGATAATTTTAAAAATAGACTAGCAGGTTGGAAAACAAATTTTCTAACTTTGACTGGTCGATCCACTCTAATAAAATCAACTTTAAACAATCTACCGAATCATATTATGCAATATATTAAGATTCCTAAATATATTATCAATAAAATGGAGTAATATCAAAGAAATTTTTTTTATGGGGCACTACATCCACAAAGAAAAAAATGCACCTTCTTAATTGGGATTTGGTAACCACTAACAAAGATCAAGGAGGACTAGGAATTCAAAAGCTTAGTACTAAGAATGATGCTTTATTAGCAGGTCTTGCTTGGCGTTTCTTCCATTCTCCTAATGCATTATGGACTAAAATTCTCTACAATAAATATCTTTCTTAGCATAATAGTCATAATTGTTCTAAATCATGAACAAATATCCTTAATGGATGGCATTCTTGCCAAAAAGGGTTGCAATGGAGAGTTGGCAATGGAAAATTTATCAATCTTTGGCATGACCCTTGGATTAAACCAGGAACATCACTACGATCTTTAGTACATGGTCCTCTAATGCAAGATCAGTTACATCTTACACTTTCTGCTATTATAGATCCACTCGGTTGGAAAATGGATAAATTATCAATTGAACTAGATCATACCATTAAGAATATGATCGATGCTACTTATATTTCTAATATAGCTATTAACAATGACCTTTTACACTATAGAATTACTGCTGATGGTTGTGAGCACGTGATTTTTGCCCTATATGAGAATTACTCCCAAAAATTCAAAATAAAAGAGTTTTGTGATGGTTGCAATATTTGTGGATATTTTTGTTGTTTTTCTCTTATTGTTTGTGTTTGTGTGTGCATGTGTATTCATTTAAATTAATATAAAATACCAAACATGTTGCGTTTGTATTCTTAGGATTTAATTTACAATTAAAAGTAATCAAGTTTATTTGACAAAAATGGAAAATCACAAAAATATGTATTTTTGCATGTTTAGCATTTAATGTCCCAATTGTGTGATTTTTAAAGTGGTGTGTTAATTGTAATTTGAAGTTAATTAGCATTTTTAAAAGTTAATTTGGTTTTGTAATTTAATTTAGGGGTTTTGGTTTTAATTTTTTGGAAATAAATGAAAAGAGAAGTCTTGGTCTTATGAGCTATTTGAATTAAAAGAAAATAGACCAAGCCCAAAACAATTCTAATCCAAACCCAACCCAAAAAACACACCCCTTACCCGCCCAAATCAGCTTGACCCGACCCGGTCCGTACATAACCAAACCCCCCCTCTTCAATCTCTAATTCATTTTCAACTTATTCCCTAACCCTAAATCAGAAGAAAACACCCCAGCTCCCTTTCCCTCACAGACCCACCGCCAGCCCTCTCCATGCCAAAGCCGCCCGATCGCCGCTGTCCTCCATAGCCAACGACTTCACCCCACATACCTAAGACACGAGATGGCCATTTCCACCTTCATCTTCACCAAGAAATAGAGTAGAGAACGGACTTCTCAGAGCCGCCCGCCTTCTCATTCACGCCAAACAACCACTCTCACACCGCACACCCCCCCAACCTCCCTTTCATCTCCTCAGCCCATAGCCACCAACTAAACTCGCCGGAAAACATGCACACACAGAGCCATAAACGGATAAAAGCATAGTGGATGGACTAACTTGGCGACTGTAATGAGAAAACATTCAAGATGTTTCATCTTCTTTCGCTCAGTCTCATTTTGAAGAAGTAAATTGCAATAGAAACAGAGATTGAGTCTATTTTGTTTGTTGTTTGAGGTTGGCTCCATTTTTAGAGCACAATTTTTTTAAAATCTGTCCGAAGCTCTATTCGTTTGTGCTCGTTCGTCGATTCCGGCCAGCTTCAGATCTAAAAAAAAGAAAAAAGAAAAGTATTCCAATTCTTCAAGTTTTCAAGAGCGGTTGAGCCTAAAACTTGTATTGATTGTTTGTTCTAGACGAGAACACACGCATGATTAATGTCATTATCGGCTAAAATCGAAGGCGTTGAAGAAGTTTTCAATTCCTACTGTCCAAACTGTCTGTTAGGTACTTTTGGAACTATGGATATCACTTGAATGTAATATGGAATTTAGAATTGGAAATGTGATAAAAATAAGTGTTGGTTGTTGTTGAATTTCATTTCTTCTTCGTGTTTATGGTTGTAACATTTAGTTCTAGGGATATTTTGATTAGTGTATTTCATTAAGTTTAAGCTGTCTGATTCTCTTGCTTAGTTGTCAGCTGTGATGACCTGACCCATCGTCTCAGGTATTATCGCCCCGTTTTCCCCATATTATGTTGCTATATGTTTCAATATTAGTATTTGAGTTGATCCGGTAGAATTTGATTGATTTTAGTTGGAAATGAGACACTTAATCTCTTTTAAGAAGGCTTAAATTGGAACAGTCAACCGGATGTTGACTTGTGAGTTAGAAGGCTCGTAATTGAATTCCGATGATTCGGTTAGCTCCGGGTGATGATTTAAGGCTTAGGAGCACAATCGGAAGTAATTTTGGAGGTCCGGTGAACAAGTTAGCCTATTTTGGCGAAGTTAGTATTTTGGCGACTTCCGGTTGATAGGTGAGATTTTGATCCGGGAGTCGGAATGGAATTCCGACAGTTGCTGTAGCTCCGTTAGGTGAATTTGGATATGTCTGCAAAATTGCAGGTCATTCGGACGTCATTTGGTCGGGTTTTTGATCGAATAAGAATTTTGAAAGTTATAGTTAAACTTAAGCTTGAATTTGCTGAAAACGGATGATTTTGATGTTAATGATAGTGATTTTATGATTCGAGCAAGTTGGAATGAGGTAATAGATCATGTCTGTATATTTGGTTGATGTCTCGGGGGTCTCGGGTGTGTTTCGGATGTCCAACGGGTCATTTTTGGAAGATTTTGCCGTTTTGAGCATAAATGTAATGATCCAAAGGTCTATTATTAGTTCTAGAGATCCAAATTTGATTTCGAGACTTGGAGAATTTAAATCATGAATTATAGGACTGATCTGGAAATTTTGGTTTAATTTTATCAAGTCGCGATTGGGTTTTTGATGTGATATGTGAGTTAATTGTTTAACGAGCAAAATTGGTATTGAAATGATCAAATAAGCTTCAAATTCAGTTTTTCTTGAACCACTAGATCCGTATCAAAATTACGGAGCCACAGGAAAAAGAATCGTCTAATTTCGAATTCGTATGATGGCGTTAGAGCTATTTTAGTAAAAAATGGTTGTGCTGCAATTTAGAGAAGAAGTTGCTGCAATGAACAGTGATGTGAACAGTACATGTGAATAGTAGATGTGTACAGTCCGTGTACAGTACATGTGAACAGTACCGTGCGGGTGAACAGTGAACATTGACGTGAATAGTGCCGGACAGAATGTTAAGTTTTGGAAATGGGACTTCGAACCCATTTTCCATTTTTCGCGATTTGGAGCTTGGATAAGGCAGTTTTTGGTCCGATTTTTCACAGAGAACAACGGGGTAAGTACTCTTAACTCAATTTTGGTTGTATAACTAGAATCTATTGCAAGTTTTGGTGTTTAATTTGAGAATTTTTGTTGAAAATGGTAGAAAACCCTCTTGGATAGAAATGGTGAGTTAAGGGGTCAAATGAACTCTGATTTTTGTAAATTTGGTATGTACGGACTCGTGGCGAGACGAGGATTCGGAAAATGTAAATTTCAGAATTTTTCGTGACGTGGGCCCCGGGCTCGGGTTTTGCCAATTTCGTGATTTTGAGTATTTTTCGAGTTCTTTTTATTGGGTTATGTCCCATTAGCATATTATGATGTATTACTTATGATTTTGGATAGATTGGACGCGCGTGGAGGCCATTTTGAGGAGCAAAGGCGTCGCGGGCATGAGATTTTGTCGGTTCGAGGTGGGTAATATTTGTAAATGATGCCCTGAGGGTTAGTAAACCCTGGACTTGCACATCCTAGTGTTGTATTGAGGTGACTTGCACGCCGGATAACAGGCGCGGGGTAGAGCACCATTGGGGATTGTCACTTGGTCCGTCCCGCTTAATAAATAATAATACCTAATTTCTTGAAATTAAGTTGACACCCTAATAAAGATATTAACTATCAGGAGTCGGACTGATTATCATGGTTTGGGCTTCGTGCCGATTATCTGAATCCTTCAGGGATTGGTATTACTGTCTTGATAACACTATGCATATTTCTAATTCAATTTAAGGGTTCAAATGGTATTTTTCTACTCAGCATTTTTATAAAGTTATGAAAAACTTGAACAAGGTCTTAATGACATTTCTAGCTGTGAGCTAATATGATATTGTTGCCCGAGGGCTTTTCTTGATTATTTGTTAGACTGATTGGGGCCGAGGGCCATATGTTAGAGCATGACGATTTATGTGAGCATATGCATATACATGCATGGATCGGACTGCACGCCGCATTAGTATATGGATCGGGCTGCGCGCCGCAGCAGTGTGATATTGATATTGCGCTTGGGCTGTAGGAGCCCCTCCGGAGTCTGAACCCCCATTGTGAGCGCGGGCGCCTTTGCATTGATCGGGTTGTACGCCACAGCGTCATATGCATTGCATGGCATACATATATTGGTTTCTTTGTACTACGTGGCATAACATATAACACTCATACATTATTGCATACATACTTTATTTGCCTTATTGACCAGATCCCCTGGTGGTAATTGTTAAGGAGTGCTTAGCCCAAGGGGCTGATTTGAGTGCAGACTTGCACTGCTTGAGATTGTACCCAGGTATTGGTATGTTATCATGAAAGAAAGAAAGCTAAAAATGAGATTTCTAAATAATCTACTCACATATGCTGAAAGGGAATAAAATGATAGTGTATTGAAGTTTAAAGATAGTTCTGTATTGTGTAGCATGAGATAGTGCTTTGTGTGGTTTTCTTTTCCTCAGCATTATTTAATTTTATTACCGCTGAGTTGGAAGTACTCACACCCGACTCCCTGCACCTTGTGTGCAGATCCAGGTACATTATGCCATGCTGAAGCTGCTGAGACCTTTCTTATATCTGTAATATATGCCAAATGCAAACCTGATTTAAGGCTTCCCCTTTGGAACACCTTGAGAGCTAAATCTACATCCTGTCAGAATCCCTGGTGTGTAATAGGGGATTTTAATGTCATAGCATCCATGGAAGAGAAAATTGGTGGTTTACCTTATCAAACCAATAAAAGCATTGATTTCCTAAGTATGATTGAGGATTGTGGTCTCACTGACCTAGGGTACTATGGTCCAAAATACACCTGGTCAAATGGGAGGGGACCGTGTGCTATTGTCTGGAAGAGACTAGATAGGGGAATGGCTAATGACTCTTGGTTAACCTCCTTCCCTGCTACTTCCATCACTCATCTAGCTTCATCTGGTTCTGACCACTGCCCTCTTCTTATGGAAATGCACGTCAGGCCTGAAACAGCCAAGAAATACTTCAAGTTTCTTAATTGCTGGACTGAAAACCAATCCTTCTTACCCTTAGTTCAGTCTGTGTGGAATACAGAGATTCAAGGTAACGCAATGTGGATTTTCCACCAGAAATCCAAAATGCTATCTTCGGAACTTAGTAAGTGGTCTAGACAAGAATATGGGGACATTTTCCAAAAGGTTAAGGAGTATGAGGCAAAGGTAAGGGCTGCTGAAGAGTTGTGGACTCAAACCAATAGTCCTGTTGACAGAGAAGCCCTCCAGAAGGTTAATGCTCAATATATCAATCATCTAAAAACCGAAGAATCTGTCCTTAAACAAAATACTCAACTACATTGGTTCAAAGATGGTGATGCCAATTCCAAATACTTCCATAGTTTGATCAGAGGGAGGAGAAGAAAGCTCTTTATCCACAAAATTAAAAATGAAAATGGTGATTGGATCCAAGGTGATAAGGAAATTGGGGATGCTGCCTGTGACCACTTCCAGGATCTATTTTCTGAACCTGGAGGAGTTATTAGGGAAGATCTTCTATCCTGTATCCCTCAGCTGGTCTCCAGGGATGATAATGAGATGCTCATCAAAGTCCCTACCATGGAAGAACTCAAAAGTGTTGTTTTCTCTATGAATCCCAATAGTGCCCCTGGTCCAGATGGTTTTGGGGGCAAATTCTATCAACACTGCTAGGAGATCATCAAAATGGATCTCTTCAAGGTTGTCATGGCTTTCTTCAGTGGCCACACCATGCCTAAGCACACGATCCATGCTTGTCTTGTTCTTCTTCCTAAAGTTGAATTCCCCAACTCCCTTTCTGAATTCAGACCTATTAGCCTTAGTAACTTCATGAACAAAATCATCTCCAAGCTCATTTGTTCTAGGCTATCCTCTATTCTGCCCAAAATCATTTCTCTAAACCAAACAGGCTTTGTGAAAGGGAGAAGCATCTCTGAAAATATCATGCTTGCCCAAGAAATTGTCCAAGGCATCAAGAAGCCTAATATAGGAGGAAATGTTGTCATAAAGCTTGACATGGCCAAGGCCTATGATAGGGTTTCTTGGTCTTTCACCTGTATCATCTTGAGGAGAATGGGATTCAACGAGACCTTCATAGATATGGTATGGAGAACCCTCTCCAATAACTGGTACTCAGTTATTGTAAATGGCTCCAGGTATGGAGAACCCTCTCCAATAACTGGTACTCAGTTATTGTAATGGTGTGGACTTTGCTACTTTTCGATTATCTGGTTCTGCCAAGACTTGGTGGAGGGATTATTGTCTATCCAGGCCAGCGGGATCAGCATCTTTGACTTGGGGGCAATTTGCGGAGCTGTTCTTGGAAAAGTTCCTTCCAGCAACTCAGCGGGAGGCTCTGCGCAGCAATTTGAGCGTCTTCATCAGGGTTCTATGTCTGTCACACAGTACGAGACTAGGTTCGTGGACGTGGCTCGTCATGCTATTATCATACTTCCTACAGATCGGGAAAGGGTGAGAAGGTTTATTGATGGCTTGAATCAGCCAATTCGACTACAGATGGCTTTGGGGGCAGGAACTGAAATCACTTTTCAGGAGGCGGCTAATGCAGCCCGCCGGATCGAGATGGCTCTATCACAGGGAGCAAGACATGGATCAGATAAGAGATCTCGTAATTCGGGTAGATTCAGTGGTACCTCGTCTGGAGATAGAGATTTTCATGATAGAGGCCATCCTCCTAGGCCTTATCAGTCAGCTCTTCAGGTTTCTCATGATGCTTCTGGTGATCGTAATTCTCAGCCATGCTACTCTGATCAGCAGCCTATCAGTGCACCACCACTTTGCTATTTTTAGCAGCCGAGGGCTTGTTTTACGTGCGGTTATCTTGGGCACATTGGAAAGTATTGCCCTCGAGCTTCTGACAGATCTCAGCCGCAGGGTTCTCATGCCATGATTCAGGCCCCAGTTCCCTCACAGCCTGCCCAGCCGGCTAGAGGCGGAGGTAGAGGACATAGAGGTGGAGGTAGAGGTCATAGAGGTGGAGCTCGGACCGATAGAGGTAGAGACCAGCCAGCAGCTGATCGTCCTAGAGATACTGCTCAGGGTGGTGGGGCACAGCCCCGATGTTATGCACTTCCCGCCAGACCAGAGGCTGAGTCTTCTGATGCCTTCATTACAGGTATTATTTTGGTTTGTGATAGAAAGGCATCATCATTATTTGACCCTGGGTCTACATATTCGTACGTGTCTTCCTATTTTGCACCGTACTTGATTCAACCTAGTGATCCACTGAGTGTTCCTGTTCATGTGTCTACACCAGTAGGTGATTCTATTGTGGTTGATCGAGTTCATCGGTCATGTATTATAATAATTGAGGGTCTCGAGACCCGTGCTGATTTATTGCTCCTAAATATGGTGGACTTTGATATTAATTTAGGCATGGACTGGCTATCTCCATATCATGCTATTTTAGATTGCCATGCCAAGACTCTGTGACTTTAGCTCTGCCGAATTTGCCTCGTATAGAGTGGAAAGGAATTTCAGGTCATACTAGTCGCAATATTATTTCTTATGTTAAGGCTCGGCGTATGGTTGGGAAGGGATGCTTGGCTTATTTGGCCTATGTCCGGGATTCCAGTGCTGAGGTTCCTTCTATTGACTCTGTGCCTGTGGTTCGCGAATTTCCTGAAGTATTTCCTTCAGACTTGCCAGGTATGCCGCCCGATAGGGACATTGATTTTTGCATTGATTTGGCTCCAGGCACTCAGCCCATTTCCATTCCCCCATATCGTATGGCTCCGCCAGAGTTAAAAGAATTAAAGGAACAATTGCAGGATTTACTTAAAAAGGGTTTCATTAGACCCAGTGTTTCGCCGTGGGGTGCACCAGTATTATTTGTAAAGAAGAAAGATGGTTCGATGAGAATGTGCATTGACTATCGATAGTTAAACAAGGTGACTATCAAAAATAAATATCCACTTCCGCGAATTGATGATTTATTTGACCGGCTTCAGGGTGTCAAGGTATTTTCAAAGATAGATTTGAGATCTGGCTATCATCAGCTGAAGATTAGGGCATCTGATGTCCCTAAGACTGCGTTCCGCACTCGGTATGGACATTATGAATTTCTGGTCATGTCTTTTGGGTTGACAAATGCTCCAGACGCTTTTATAAAATTAATGAATCGGGTGTTCTGGCCTTATTTAGACTTGTTTGTAATAGTCTTTATTGATGACAAATTAATATATTCCCGCAGTCAGGAGGAGCATGCGAAACATCTCAGAGTGGCCTTAAAGACTCTGAGAGATAGCCAACTATATGCAAAATTTTCAAAGTGTGAATTTTGGCTAAGTTCGGTTGCATTCCTGGGTCATATTGTGATGACAGCAGGTATTCAGGTTGATCCGAAGAAGATTGAGGCAGTCAAGAACTGGCCTAGACCGACATCAGCCACATATATTCGGAGTTTCTTGGGATTAGCTGGTTATTATCGCCGATTCGTAGAGGGATTTTCATCTATTGCAATCCCACTGACCAGATTGACCCAGAAAGGTGTTCAATTTGAATGGTCCAATGAATGTAAGGCGAGCTTTCAAAAGCACAAGACAACCTTGACCACAACACCGGTATTGGTTTTACCCACAGGTACGGGACCTTATACCGTTTATTGTGATGCTTCCCGTATTGGGCTTGGTGCAGTGTTAATGCAGGATGGCAAGGTTTTTGCCTATGCTTCGAGGCAGTTGAAGATTCATGAAAAGAACTATCCAGTGCATGATCTAGAATTGGCGGCGATTATTCACGCATTGAAGATCTGGCGGCATTATTTGTATGGTGTAGCATGTGAAGTATACACCGATCATAAGAATCTTCAGTATTTGTTTAAACAAAAAGAGTTGAATTTGAGGCAGAGAAGGTGGCTAGAATTGCTAAAAGATTATGATGTCACCATTTTATATCATCTGGGAAAAGCAAACGTGGTGGCCGACGCTTTGAGTAGGAAGTCAGCCAGTATGGGCAGTCTTGCTTATATTCCAGTCAATCAGAGGCCACTTGCTTTGGATGTTCAGTCCTTGGCCAACCGATTTGTGAGGTTGGATATTTCTGAGCCTAGTCGAGTACTAGCTTGCACGATCGCTCGCTCTTCATTATTGGAGCGTATCCGCGATCAACAATATTATGATTCTTATTTATGTGACCTTAGAGATACGGTTCAGCGAGGAGGTGCTAAACAGGTCACCTTAGATGCTGATGGGATCCTAAGGATGCAAAGGCGCATTTGTGTACCAAATGTTGATGGGCTTAGAGAATTGATTCTAGAAGAAGCTCACAGTTTGCGGTATTCTATTCATCCAGGCGCAGCGAAAATGTATCGAGATTTGCGTCAACATTATTGGTGGCGCAGAATGAAAAAAGATATTGTGGCATATGTGGCACGGTGCCTTAATTGTCAGCAGGTTAAGTATGAACATTAGAGACCTGGCGGTTTATTTCGGAGAATTGAACTTCCTGAATGGAAGTGGGAGCGAATCACGATGGATTTCGTTTCTGGACTTCCGAAGACTCGGAAGAAGTTTGATGCTGTTTGGGTGATTGCTGATAGGCTGACCAAGTCAGCTCATTTTTTTCCTATTGCCACTACCTATTCATTCGAGAGGTTAGCTGGGATTTATATCAAAGAGATCATTCGCCTTCATGGCGTGCCAATCTCTATTATTTCGGATCGAGGTGCACAGTTTACCTCACATTTCTGGAAGGCGGTTCAACGAGAGTTGGGCACACAAGTTCAGCTAAGTACAGCCTTTCAGCCCCAGACGGATGGTCAGTCCGAGAGGACTATTCAGATACTGGAAGATATGCTACGGGCGTGTGTTATTGATTTTGGAGGTTCGTGGGATCAATTCCTGCCTTTGGCAGAGTTTGCTTATAATAATAGTTATCAATCGAGCATCCAGATGGCTCCTTATGAAGCATTGTATGGTAGGCGGTGTCGTTCTCCGGTTGGGTGGTTTGAACCGGGAGAAGCTCGGTTATTGGGCACGGATTTAGTTCAGGAGGCCTTAGATAAAGTCAAAGATTATTCAAGAAAGGCTTCGCACAGCTCAGTCCAGGCAAAAGAGCTATGCAGATCGCAAGGTTAGAGACATAGCTTTCATGGTAGGAGAGTGGGTATTGCTCCGAGTATCACCTATGAAGGGCGTGATGAGATTTGGAAAGAAGGGAAAACTTAGCCCTAGGTTTATTGGACCATTCGAGATTCTTGATCGTGTGGGAGAGGTGGCATATAAACTTGCCTTGCCACCTAGCTTATCAGCTGTACATCTAGTGTTTCATGTGTCCATGCTTCGAAAATATCACGGCGATCCGTCGCACGCGTTAGATTTCAGCACTGTCCAATTGGACAAAGATCTGTCCTATGAGGAGGAGTCGGTAGCTATCTTTGATCGACAGGTTCGACAGTTGAGGTCGAAGAGTTTTCCTTCTGTGCGAGTTCAGTGGAGGGGTCAGCCTCCTGAGGCATCGACCTGGGAGTCCGAGTCTGACATGTGGAGCCGATATCCTCATCTATTCCTTGACTCGGGTACTTCTTTCTTTTGTCCGTTCGAGGACGAACGATTGTTTTAGAGGTGGAGAATGTGACGACCCAAAGGGTCATCACTTGTTTTATTAATCATTTCAAGCTTCTTAGGTCTTGGAAACCTCATTTATAGTTGCCTCTATTTGCGTGCGCAGTTCGGGCGCGAAGTTGGAAAATTTTTATGTTGAAATATATGAAATATCTGAAAATTTTGAAGAATTTTTATATTAATATTGATATGGTTGACTTTGGTCAACATTTTTGGTAAACGGACCCGGACCCGTGATTTGACGGTCTCATAAAATCCGTAGAAAAATATGGAACTTGGGCGTATGCTCGGAATTGAAATCCGAGGTGTAGAACCCCGGTAAAAGAATTTATCTGTTAAATTGTTTTCTGAAAATGTTTAAGGGAAATGAAACTGAAATTTGATTAAAAAGCAATGGTATCGGGCTCATATTTTGGTTCCGATGCCCGGTACAAGTCATATATATTGGTTAAGCGCTTCCTGTAAAGCTTGGTTGAAAACGGACGTCGTTTGACATGTTTCGGCCTTAAATTGGAAATTTTGGAAATTATAAAATTTGAAAGAATTATTGAGTTTTAAGGCTCTATTCATTCATTTTGATGTTATTTTGGCGATTTGATCGCTCGAGCAAGTTCGTATGATGTTATTGAGTTAGTGTGCATATTTGGTTTGGAGCCCCGAGGGCTCGGGTGAGTTTCGGATAGGTATCGGGGTGGTTTTGGACTTGGAAAAATTGCAGAAAATCTGCGGCAGATATTCCTTCTTCGCGTTCGCGTCCACCTGGTCGCGTTCGCGAAGGCTTCTCTTTCACCTTCTTCGCGTTTGCGTCCATATGATCGCGTTCGCATACAACAACCTGGACCCCAGCCTTTTTCCTCTACGCGTTCACGTGAAGGCTCCCACATTCGCGGAGCCTGGCCTGCCTCTTCTACGCGTTCGCGTAAGGCACCACGCGTTCGCGTAAGCCAAATTCTAAGCCCCTAGATTTTCATCTACGCGTTCGCGACTGTGTCCACGCGAACGCGATGCCCATTTCTGTCCAACCCTTCGCGAACGCAACACTGTGCACGCGAACGCGAAGGGCAAATTTTCGCTTAGTGAATTAATACCCAAAATAGAACACTTACGGGCTTTTTATCCCATTTTCACAAAACCCTCTCTTCTCCACAGCTTCTTGGGAGATTCTAGAGCAATCCTTCTTCATACTTCTTGGGTAAGTGATTCTTAACTCTTTATCTTAATTTTTCATCAATATTATTTGAATTCCTAAGCCTAAATAGGTGTAAATGGGTAGAAAAATTGAGAATTTAGTATAGTAAGGGTTTTCAAAGAATTTGCGATCTAGACCTCGTTTTGGAGTTGAACTTTAGAACAAATTGTATATTTGAACTCATGGGTGATTGGGTGAACTTATTTTGGTTCGAAACTTGAGTTTCGATTATGTGGGCCCGGGGTCGATTTTTACTATTCCGGGCAGAATGTTGTAAAAATCATATTTAGCAATATGAACTAGTCTGTTAAGTGGAAATGATGATATTAAATCAATTGTGTATAGATACGATTGGATTGGAGCCAAATTCGAAAGAAAAAGGCATTGCTACGGATTGAATCGTTCGTAAACTTTCGAGGTAAGTGTTTGTTCTATCCTAGCATGAAGGAATAGGAATTTAGTTATGTATGAGTTGTTGATTAAGCGTTATTGGTGTCATACCGGTAATGGAGATAAATTGTTGAATTATTATCAATTATTGGTTCAAAACCGGTAATTATAAATATTGTTGATGCAGAGATATTGGTTAAATGCCGGTAATATATATTTATGAATTGGGATCTATATATATATATAATTATGAATTGGGATCGTGTGGCGCGCCGACCACTTATATAATAAGAAATGTGATCGTGTGGCACGCCGTCCACAAAGTGATTTAAATCTTGGCATTGGCCATAGTTGCCGGTAGCCTATTGATATATTTGGGAGCGGGTGGTACGCCTACCACAAGGTATAATTTATTGATATAATTGGGAGCGGGTGGTACGCCTACCACAAGGTATAACTTATTGTTACTTTTGGGAGCGGGTGGTACGCCTACCACAAGATATGAAATGAAAAATGAATTGAGACATGAAAGTAAGATTTATTATGTTGACTAGATTACTCTGGATATTATGAGTTATTGACTGTTATTCCAGAGCAGAGTCTTTCCTTATAAACATTTGTATATGTATATATATATTTCAACTGTGCAGGTTTATATGGGTGACTGGCCTTAGTCTCGTCACTACTTTGCCGGGATAGGCCAGGCACTTACCAGCACATGGGGACGGTTGTGCTGATACTACACTCTGCGCTCTTTTTGCACAGATACACGTTACGGACAGCAGCAGCGACAGTAGAGATTGTCGATATTCCGACTACTAAGACTACGAGGTAGCCTTGCATGCGTCCGCAGGACCCGTTGTCTCTTCTATCTATGTATTTCATTCTGTTATCTCATGTATTCAAGATAAAAAACTTATGTTTCTTTCAGACAATTGTGTGTATTATTCTTAGAAGTTCGTGAGTATTGTGACACCGATCTTGGGTAGTGTATCATGTTTGGGTTTTTCTGTATCTTATATGATAAAATTGACTAAGTCTTCCGCTAAGTTTAATTATTCCGCTGTAATTTATACGTTTTAATTTTAAAGTCTTAAAAATAGTTTGGTAACTAACGGAAATGTTAGTAATATTTGGCTTGCCTAGCTTCCACTAGTAGGCGCCATCATGACTCCCGATGGTGGGAAATCCGGGTCGTGATAAGTTGGTATCAGAGCTCTAGGTTGCACAAGTCTTACAACTCACGAACAACCTTAGTAGGGTCTGAAGGATCAGTACGGAGATGCTCCTATACCCAAGGGTAACAATTCCTTAGGCTGCGTGTCACTGCTGTGTGTTCGGTGGCACGGTCGGCACCGCCGCTGTTGTGTGTTCGGCGGGGTGTTACACATTTATGTGACCCAAATCCAAATCTCAACGGGGTCAAAATATGTCAACAACCACGGGTATATTGATGTGACGTGGTTCGAGATACGTTTTCACAACGTTGCAGTTCTTTGTTAAAATAATAATAATAATAGTAATAAAAACGGTTCGGAGTAGTAATTTGCACATTAGTTCATATTTGTTTAAAATCAGATAATCAAGCCGAATATAACAGTTGAGCGACCGTGCTAGAACCACGAAACTCGGGAATGCCTAACACCTTCTCCCGGGTTAACAGAATTCCTTATCCGGATTTCTGGTACGCGAACTATTTAATAGAGTCAATCTTTTCCTCGATTCGGGATTCAAACCGGTGACTTGGGACACCATAAATCTCCCAAGTGGCGACTCTGATTTAAATAAATAAATCCCGTTTCGATTGTCCTTTAATTGGAAAAACTCCCTCGCGCCCTCGCGGGTGCTCGCCAAAAGGAGGTGTGACAGCTCTGGCGACTCTGCTTGGGACCATTAACACCACTGGTTCAGGGTTAGAAATTCGAGCTTAGAATAATTGTTGTATTGGGCTTTGTTTACTATCTGATATTTTTATACGATAAATGCTTAATGTGCAAAATGATGATTTTTACCGCTTTGATATTATTTGAACTGTATATATATAAATTGTGCCGAAACCCTACTTCCTTTTGAGTTCTAAAAATGGTGCATACGTTCGCGTAGCCCGCTTTTCAAAAATTATTCAAAATAAGTGAGTGTTGGGCAAGTGACAAGGCCGGGCAGACGTTAGTTCTCCCGTTACGTCGCCCCCTCCTCAGCCCCAGTTGTCCACTCGGGTAAGCCAGGTCTATATTCAGAAGGTAGTTGAGACCCAGAACCACTAATTCAGGATTTAAGAATAGCTGATAGATGGATGAATATATATTTGATGGCCAGTTCTATGAAGAAAAATCTCGAGTTGGAGGCATCGCTGGGAAAAATTCCAATTGATTCGGTTTTCTCGAAATCAACGAGTGGAATTGAAATCATAGATCCATTTTGTGATCCACGCGACTCAGACAAGAATCCTATATCTTACCCACCCAGTGCTGTTCTGATTGAATTTCAAAGATCTCGCTCGCTGTCAAAGCGCATTTTGTTATATGATTTTATTATATGTTTGTATTTAATGTGCTAAATGTTGCTTTTACCGCTTTGATATTTTGTGAATTGTATATATAAACTGTGCCGAAACCAATCTCCTCTCCGAGTCTTCTAAATCATGAAGAAGGGTGCACTTCGCTTGACTTCTTTTCTGTATAGTGTCTAATTCTCACTTTAGAACGAGGTTTGGATAAGTTGCAAAACCGGTGAAGCTTCTGTATTCCCGGGTTGCTGCCTCCTCCTCGGCTCGAGCTGTCCGCTCGGGTAAGCCAGATCTAGAACAATAAACCTAGGTCTTTAAACCTAGAATAACAAAGCCTCATACCGGATCCCTAGTAGGAACGTTTATTTGCGTCATGTTGCATTCGACTTAGGGGACTCAACACATGGGTTGGGTCCGTCTAGGACAGGTGACCTGAAATGAAAAGACCATCCTGCTACATCCTGTTTGTTTTGCACATTTATTTGCTTCAGACTTGCATGCTGACCGGTTTTAAATATTGAAAAAAATGAAAAAAAAATTCAAAATAGTTTTAAAGAAAGTGTGTGTTTTATTCTCAAAGTAAATAATATGGTTTACTTGTTTTTCAATAAAATAAAAATAGTTTGTTTCATTAACATATGTAGTTTGTTTTTATTAAAACTGAACTACGCTGGTTTGATTCTCACCGGATGTGAGATACGTAGGCAACATTTATCAGGTCCAACTTCCACTTTTGCAAAAAATTGCCAAAATATATCGAAATTAATTTTTTGTCGTAAATAAGTTGGTGATGTTATTTTAAAAAATAGCCGAATGTTCCCGAAAGGGACGCCGGAAGGCTGATTTTGTATAAACAACCACCTTTTGGTCATCTTTTAGATTTTGACCAATTGGCCCTCACAGCCTTATAATATTCGTCCCCGAGGCGCTGAAAGGCCGTATTTGCAATACTGGGTCTTTTATTCAAAAAATAAAAAGAAAAAATATTCAAAATTTTAATTTTTGTCATAAATAAAGTTTGGTGATGCCGTTTTTGCCAAAAATAGTCGAATGTTCCCGAGAGGGACGCCGAAAGGCTAACTTTGCATAAACGACCACTTTTGGTCATTTTTAGAATTTTTTGTCAATTAGCTAAACACAGCCTTAAAATATTTGTCCTCGAGGTGCTAAAAGGTCGTGTTTACAAAACCATGTCTTTTATTTTAATTGAAAAAAAAAACATGAAAAAGATTCAGCGGCAAGTAAATGCTTGAATTTTTGGTCAAAATAAGCCAAGCTAGTTTCGGCGGTGTTTTAAACCGTTCTTGCCGAGATATCCTTATAGCATCTTTCAGTTGTCGAAAGGCTGTCTTCGTAAAAGAATGGACAAGTTTGTAAAGAAATCCTTCCCGACCTCAAAATTCATATGGAGTTGAGAAAGGGCCACGTTTGCAGAAATAGCCATTTGGTTGAAATTGGCAAATAGAGAGGAATGTGCTAGTTTTTTTTAATCTATATTTCTTTTGATTAAATCATATGGTGTTTGATTTTCAAGTCTGTAAGTATTTCTTTTCATCAAAATCTGTTAGTATGCCTAGTTTTTAAAACTTTGTAATCAAGTTTATTTTATTATGAAAATTGAAAATTCTTGTAAAGAAAAATGTTTTATTATTATTGTCCTTTCATGGATGAACTACGCTAGGTCTGATTCATGCAGGGTCATGATACGTAGGCAATCTCCATAAGAGTCGACCGTAACTAAGAAGAAAAAAAGAAGATGTTGTTAATAAGGGGAACCGAATGAGTCAATTTCTAACATATTTTGTTTTGAATTGTTAATAAAATTAAGGTGGTTGGTTGTGGTACCTCTTCCTTACAAAAAACCAGAGCCAGAAGAGCATGGCAGAGAATCTCAAGACCAAGTGGGTTGGTACTGATACCCAACAACAACTGGTTGAACGGAACCACAGGTTAGTAGAAGAGGTCACAATGTTGAGACAACATGTGGCGAACATGTATCGGGCGTGGATGGATGGGAAAGCACCACCCTCTCCACCACCTAGCTTCCTGGACTCTGTCCTTACCCGAACACCGAGCGTAATGCCAGATGATCCCACGCACTCCATATATATACCCGCCTATCACAACTTCTTCAGCCACCCCAATAGCTCCATCACTCGGTATCCATCTATATTTTCTCAAGAGTGCCCTCCGGTCACATCCACTATTCCCGACAATAAACACCCACCCGAAGCTCATGTTGCCCAATATTACCCCTCTGAGGTTGCTCACCAGGGCCCTAAATAGAGCCCGCAGGTTGAACCTCCCCAATGATAAGGTCCAGTGGCCGTCTTTGCTAAAGGCCCTCCATATCAAACCCATGGATATCATTGTAATTCTCCTGGCCCCTAATTCTCCCCACAGGCATACCAGAAACCCCACGGATCAGGTTTTAGGACAAATCAGGCCTTTAGAAATGAGAGGCTACTGAAATGAGAAAAGGCTCTCACCCCTTTGGGAGAATCATACGCCAGTTTGTTCCAGAGGCTAAGGAAATTGGGCATGTTGAAGCCGGCCGAGATAAAGATGTTGAATCCTCTTCCAAAGAAGTTTAATCTTTTTCAAAGATGCGCATACTGTTCAGATGCCCTGGGACACGACATAGAGGCAAGTTGGAGTCTAAAGAACGCAATTCAAAAGCTTATTGATACAGGCAACGTTGTCGTGCCAAATCCAAATGCAACAAAGACTGGCCAAAGTCCATCTCCAGTGCATAACGAGACGCGTATGGAAGGAATGATTGATCGTAAGAATAAGCCGGCAGAGGTAACCCGGAAGCTGTTTGCTCAAAATAACACGATAAAGACTTGTGAAAATGCCAGCAATCTTGGTGTGAAATTTAGTGGCTAAGACGCCTTGTTTGGTAATTGGGAGGATTTTTTGTGGTTTATTTTGTTGTCATTTCTGTTGTCCGGGTTATTTTCAGGGTTGTAATCCGAATTTTGTCTTGTGGTCAAACCCTCTTATTCTTCCATCTTTGTCATATCAGTTTGCTTAAGTTTTATCAGGTTTCATTTCAGTGTTGTACTTTGGTTTGTTTTGTTTGTTTTGTCATTGAACCGCTTCGCCTTTAATAAAAAATCCAATCTTTTGTTACTCCCAGTCATGTTCTTTGTTTAAGTTCTTTATATTTGTCTTTTGTTCAAATGCCGATTCTAGTGACATGACATGCGCACAGCTATAGGACTAAGCTTAATCATGAACCATTAGAATGATGATCGTGACATTTAAAGGAAAATAAGAACATAATGAGATCTTTGGGAGCCCGAGTCGTGTAAAACCAGGACAAGCAAAACATGAAGAAAACCGTAAAGGTGAGCTGGCCAAATTGACGTGGGTTCGTTCATAATAATGAAAAGGAGAGTATTGCCCAACAGTGCTCTAAAAGATATGACGAATGTTAAATTGTATTGTTTGCACTTGGCATGTTTTGAAGATTGGAATGACGAAGGCATTTTGTTCTGCTACCCAAAAAATTTATCCTTCGTTAACCCTTTGAGCCTTATGTATTTTATTTCATACCCCTCATTCGGACTCAGTAGCAAAGGAACACAGAGAAAAAGAGGAGAAAAGAAGAAAAACAGAAAAGCAAAAAGAAAAAAAAGAGAAAAAAAAGAAAAGCAAAAAAAAAAAAGAAAAAAAAAGAAAAGAAAATGAATGAAAAAGAGAAACTTGAAAAAACAAGGGATTGGGAACTACGTTTGACCTGATTCCTCAAAGAGGATACATAGGCGCCTCACGACTCGGTCATAGTGTAAATAAAACTATAAAAACCCCCAAGAAAGAAACTGGGGCAAATAAGTGTGTTTATTGTAAATAAATATGGGTCCGAAAGTTGTAAATTGTGAACCCAAAGTTGAATTGTTTTGAGCCTTTAATACCCTTTCTTTCTAGCCCTATCCAAATCCCACATTACGGTCCAAAGAAAGACTTTCCGACCAGTCTTCAAAAGATGCCATGTCAGGCGAGTGAGAGAATCCTATCACAACATAACACTCTGATTCTCAACAGAAAAGACTCTGATTTCCAGTAGAAGAAATATGAGAGAGTCGTAGCGGTTACCCTCAATCCCCAGGTGAAGAGTAATACAAATGAGAGAGTCATATCGGTGAAAACCTTCACGGGCACCATAAGACTATGAAAGTTGAGAGAAAAATCAAAATGAGAGAGGCTTGATAGTGAAAACCCTTCGGGCACTACAAGTCGAATAAAGATTAAGAGTCAGATGGAAATCACCAGACAGAGATCTTGAAAGACGATTGACGACGGAGGATAGGCCATATGTGCATGTCATGACCATTAGAGTCGGTACCCGCGTTTGATAAGGTTTTATTTCATAATTTCTTTTGTTAGAAAGTCATCTTTTCTTTGTCTTCTATATTGGTTTCCTTTTATCTTTTTCCTTTCATCAAAATTCCCCAGTAGAGTCTATTTGGTCAAAACAAGTTGTAAATGGCTTCAAAATATGCCATCGGCTTTCCCATTATGCAAGACGAGATCTGATTGGTACACCCAAGTGATATAAGTCAGGAGGGAACAAGCGCAAGGCCGGTGTCAAAAAGGGCATTTCCCAGCAAGAGGAAATTGACAAAGGGGTGGATCAGTGTCTCTCCATCAAAAAGCGAAGGTTGATAACCTCGAGGCCAAGGCCAATGAGACTCAAAGGTCGGGGAAATGCTCGTTCCTAAGATATGCTACAAAGAAGAGCGATATCCCCACCAAAAAAAAGAATTTTCAGTGACATGGATGAACGAAAAAATATTTCATCTATAAAACATGCAAGACCCTCAAGCAGAGTCACTGACATGGGAATTTGGGTGGTCAAGATACCAGTGGAAGACAGTGGTGAAAGGCTTGTGAACAAAAGTCGTCAAGGAGGGCGAGGAAGCAAGAAAGGGAAAAACTAATCCCCGGCAGGAATATCATCCCCAGCAAACAGTATGTTTTTGACAATGGAATGCAGAGCAGGGAAAGACAAGAAGAACTATCCCCAGCAGGAATATCACAACCAACCACCGTGTTTTAAACTAACAAGTTTTCTTTGATTTGAAGCAGGAAAAGGAAATGGCGTTAATGACGGAAAGGCATGCCATAATGGAGATTATCGGATTGGGGAAGAAAATTTTCCTTTCATTTGGAAAATTTTCTGAAAGACATGTATCCATTTGAGTAAGAAGAAAGATAACACTAGTTTTAAGGGAAGTGGCCTTTAAACCTGTATTATCCCTAGCAGTGTGGAAAAAAAGAAAATAACAAGTTTCAATGAAAGGAGTCGTATCCCTAGCGGACAGAACGAAAAGCATGAAACTTGGATTCAGAAGAGCAAGAAGCCACTGTCATCCCCAACAGCTTTCAAAAGAATAAAATACCAATTTTGAAGGAATAAAATTTCCCCAACAGTGTTATCCTCAACAGCGTTATCCCCAGCGGATAACATTTTTGATCCTCGGCAGCATTGGGAGACAATAAAAGTTTTTGAACAGAGTAGTTTTGAGAAAAAAAAAAGAATAAGAAAAGAAAAAGAAGAAGAAGGGGAAAGAAGGAGATTCCCCAATAGTATTAAATCCAGCAGGTAAGTAAATCATATCCCAGTAGTCAAAAATCTTAGCCTGATGAATCTTTCTCCTGAGATCACGTCAATTTAGACCTAGTCTGAGGAATTATCTCCTAGCGTCAAAGTCTTAGTCTGATGAATCTTTCTCCTAAGACATCAAAATCTCAGTCTGATGAATCTTTCTCCTGAGATCACATCAATTTAGACCTAGTCTGAGGAATTATTTCCTAGCATCAAAGTCTTAGTCTGATGAATCTTTCTTTTAAGACGTCAAAATCTCAGTCCGATGAATCTTTCCCTTGAGATCACAATAATTTAGACTTAGTCTGAGGAATTATCTCCTAGCGTCAAAGTCTTAGTCTGATGAATCTTTCTCCTAAGACATGAAAATCTCAGTCCGATGAATCTTTCTCCTGAGATCACAACAATTTAGACCTAGTCTGAGGAATTATCTCCTAGCGTCAAAGTCTTAGTCTGATGAATCTTTCTCCTAAGACATCAAAATCTCGGTCCGATGAATCTTTCTCCTGAGATCACGACAATTTAGACCTAGTCTGAGGAATTATCTCCTAGCGTCAAAGTCTTAGTCTGAGGAATCTTTCTCCTAAGACATCAAAATCTCAGTCCGATGAAACTTTCTCCTGAGATCACAACAATTTAGACCTAGTCTAAGAAATTATCTCCTTGCGTCAAAATGTTAGTCTGATGAATATTTCTCCTAAGATATCAAAATCTTAGTCAGATGATTTTTTCTCCTGAGATGGTAATCATTCGATCTATAAATTTTCATGTCTTAGCATTAGGCGCCCACCTGTATAACGAGGGAATACATTTCATGTCTTAGCAATTAGGCGCCCACCTGTATAACGAGGGAATACATTTTCATGTCTTAGAAATAAGCGCCCACTTGTATAACGAGGGAATACATTTTCATGTCTTAGCATTAGGCACCCACATGTATAACAAGGGAATACATTTCATGTCTTAGCATTAGGCGCCCACCTGTATAACGAGGGAATACAGTTCATGTCTTAGCAATTAGGTGCCCACCTGTATAACGAAGGAATACATATTCATGTCTTAGCATTAGGCACCCACCTGTACAACGAGGGAATACATTTCATGTCTTAGCATTAGGCACCCACCTGTATAAAGAGGGAATACATTTTCATGTAGCAACATTAGGCGCCCACCTGTATAACGAGGGAATACATTTTCATCTCTTAGCAATTAGGCGCCCACCAATATAACAAGGGAATACATTTTCATGTCTTAGCAATTAGGCGCCCACTTGTATAACAAGGGAATACATTTCATGTCTTAGAATTGGGAGCCCACCTGTATAACAAGGGAATACATTTTCATGTCTTAGAATTAGGCGCCCACCTGTATAACAAGGGAATAGATTTTCATGTCTTAGCATTAGGCGCCCACCTGTATATCGAGGGAATACATTTTCATGTCTTAGCATTAGGCGCCCACCTGTGTAACGAGGGAATACATTTTCATGTCTTAGAAATTAGGCGCCCACTTGTATACCGAGGGAATACATTTTCATGTCTTAGCATTAGTTGCCCACCTGTATAACGAGGGAATACATTTCATGTCTTAACATTAGGTGCCCACCTGCATAACGAGGGAATACATTTTCATGTCTTAGCATTAGGCACCCACCTGTATAACAAGAGGAATATTTTTCAGTTTTTACATAGAAGGTATTGAAACCAGCACCCACCATGAAGGTAGAGGGACACATCGGAAGATCCCCAGCACAAATACAAGTTCAGAAGTGAGAAAGAAAGCAACAGTGGCCAGAAAAGCTCTTCACGTTACAGGTTTCGAAACCAGTAGCCCATCCTAAAGCAGAAGGTTATAGCAAGGTTATCAGCGCAAAATCCAAGTGCATAAGTCAGAAGAGACATGAGACACACCCGGAGAGGAACAACTCTCAAACTTTGTCTACCCCCTCAACATAACACACTTGACAGAGAAAGCTCTATCCCCAGCCGATTGAGCAAAACGAGAAAAACTGATGTTCAAAGAAGGAAAGGCCAAAGCCACCTCAAAGTTCTCAAAAGAATGCACTGAAAGAAACACGAGACGACAAGAAGGCCAGGCGACATGGACAAGTTGAAGATAGATGAGATCTTATGATCCATAGGCTAATTTAACTTCTTGTTTTTCCCTTTTAGTAGGGTGTAATAAGGAGATCGGTAAGCAGTGATAACAACATGCAGCAGCGGTAACAGCGAGATCACAGCAGTCACGGTAGTCCCGGCTACCAAAACTTCCTTAACTACATGGACCTGATTCCATTTTAGCCAGGGATATGTAGGAGACCTTTTGAAGCAAAGGTTCGGTCAAGTCTTTCAAAAACTGCTTCACACGGAGTACTCAAACAGGCAAAAATCGCTCGTATCCGCTCACTTATCTTTGCACAAAAAACTCTTCATGTTTCCGCGCAAAGAGGGGCAACTGTGAGCACGTGATTTTTGCCCTATATGAGAATTACTCCCAAAAATTCAAAATAAAAGAGTTTTGTGTTGGTTGCAATATTTGTGGATTTTTGTGTTGTTTTTCTCTTATTGTTTGCGTTTGTGTGTGCATGTCTATTTATTTAAATTAATATAAAATACAAAATATATTGCGTTTGCATTCTTAGGATTTAATTTACAATTAAAAGTAATCTAGTTTATTTGACAAAAATGGAAAATCACAAAAATATTTATTTTTGCATTTTTAGCATTTAATGTCCTAATTGTGTGATTTTTAAATTGGTGTGATAATTGTTATTTGAAGTTAATTAGCATTTTTAAAAGTTAATTTGGTTTTGTAATTTAATTTAGGGGTTTTGGTTTTAATTTTTTGGGAATAAATGAAAAGAGAAGTCTTGGTCTTATGAGCTATTTGAATTAAAAGAAAAGAGACCAAGCCCAAAACAATTCTAATCCAAACCCAACCCAAAAAACACGCCCCTTACCCGCCCAAATCAGCTTGACCCCACCCGGTCCGTACATAACCAAACCCCCTCTCTTCAATCTATAATTCATTTTCAACTTATTGCCTAACCCTAAATCAAAAGAAAACACCCCAGCTCCCTTTCCCTCACAGACCCGCCGCCAGCCCTTCTCCATGCCAAAGCCGCCCGATCGCCGCTATCCTCCATTGCCAACAACTTCACCCCACATACCTAAGACACGAGAGGGCCATTTCCACCTTAATCTTCACCAAGAAATAGAGTAGAGAACGGACTCCTCAGAGCCGCCTGCCTTCTCATTCACGCCAAACAACCACTCTCACTCCGCACACCCCCCAGCCCCCCTTTCATCTCCTCAGCCCATCGCCACCAACTAAACTCGCTGGAAAACATGCACAAACAGAGCCATAAATGGATAAAAGCATAGGGTATGGAGTAACTCTGCGACTGTAATGAGAAAACATTCAAGATATTTCATCTTCTTTCGCTCAGTCTCATTTTGAAGAAGTAAATTGCAATAGAAACAGAGATTGAGTCTATTTTGTTTGTCGTTTGAGGTTGACTCCATTTTTAGAGCGCAATTTTTTTAAAATCTGTCCGAAGCTCTGTTCGTTTGTGCTCGCTCGTCGATTCCTGCCAACTCAGATTTTAAAAAAATTGCGCTCTAAAAATTGAGTCAACCTCAAACGACAAACAAAATAGACTCAATCTCTGTTTCTATTGCAATTTACTTCTTCAAAATGAGACTGAGCGAAAGAAGATGAAATATCTTGAATGTTTTCTCATTACAGTCGCAGAGTTACTCCATACCCTATGCTTTTATCCATTTATGGCTCTGTTTGTGCATGTTTTCCAGCGAGTTTAGTTGGTGGCGATGGGCTGAGGAGATGAAAGGGGGGCTGGGGGGTGTGCGGAGTGAGAGTGGTTGTTTGGCGTGAATGAGAAGGCAGGCGGCTCTGAGGAGTCCGTTCTCTACTCTATTTCTTGGTGAAGATTAAGGTGGAAATGGCCCTCTCGTGTCTTAGGTATGTGGGGTGAAGTTGTTGGCAATGGAGGATAGCGGCGATCGGGCGGCTTTGGCATGGAGAAGGGCTGGCGGCGGGTCTGTGAGGGAAAGGGAGCTGGGGTGTTTTCTTTTGATTTAGGGTTAGGCAATAAGTTGAAAATGAATTATAGATTGAAGAGAGGGGGTTTGGTTATGTACGGACCGGGTGGGGTCAAGCTGATTTGGGCGGGTAAGGGGCGTGTTTTTTGGGTTGGGTTTGGATTAGAATTGTTTTGGGCTTGGTCTCTTTTCTTTTAATTCAAATAGCTCATAAGACCAAGACTTCTCTTTTCATTTATTCCCAAAAAATTAAAACCAAAACCCCTAAATTAAATTACAAAACCAAATTAACTTTTAAAAATGCTAATTAACTTCAAATAACAATTATCACACCAATTTAAAAATCACACAATTAGGACATTAAATGCTAAAAATGCAAAAATAAATATTTTTGTGATTTTCCATTTTTGTCAAATAAACTAGATTACTTTTAATTGTAAATTAAATCCTAAGAATGCAAACGCAATATATTTTGTATTTTATATTAATTTAAATAAATAGACATGCACACACAAACGCAAACAATAAGAGAAAAACAACACAAAAATCCACAAATATTGCAACCAACACAAAACTCTTTTATTTTGAATTTTTGGGAGTAATTCTCATATAGGGCAAAAATCACGTGCTCACAGTTGCCCCTCTTTGCGCGGAAACATGAAGAGTTTTTTGTGCAAAGATAAGTGAGCGGATACGAGCGATTTTTGCCTGTTTGAGTACTCCGTGTGAAGCAGTTTTTGAAAGACTTGACCGAACCTTTGCTTCAAAAGGTCTCCTACATATCCCTGGCTAAAATGGAATCAGGTCCATGTAGTTAAGGAAGTTTTGGTAGCCGGGACTACCGTGACTGCTGTGATCTCGCTGTTACCGCTGCTGCATGTTGTTATCACTGCTTACCGATCTCCTTATTACACCCTACTAAAAGGGAAAAACAAGAAGTTAAATTAGCCTATGGATCATAAGATCTCATCTATCTTCAACTTGTCCATGTCGCCTGGCCTTCTTGTCGTCTCGTGTTTCTTTCAGTGCATTCTTTTGAGAACTTTGAGGTGGCTTTGGCCTTTCCTTCTTTGAACATCAGTTTTTCTCGTTTTGCTCAATCGGCTGGGGATAGAGCTTTCTCTGTCAAGTGTGTTATGTTGAGGGGGTAGACAAAGTTTGAGAGTTGTTCCTCTCCGGGTGTGTCTCATGTCTCTTCTGACTTATGCACTTGGATTTTGCGCTGATAACCTTGCTATAACCTTCTGCTTTAGGATGGGCTACTGGTTTCGAAACCTGTAACGTGAAGAGCTTTTCTGGCCACTGTTGCTTTCTTTCTCACTTCTGAACTTGTATTTGTGCTGGGGATCTTCCGATGTGTCCCTCTACCTTCATGGTGGGTGCTGGTTTCAATACCTTCTATGTAAAAACTGAAAAATATTCCTCTTGTTATACAGGTGGGTGCCTAATGCTAAGACATGAAAATGTATTCCCTCGTTATGCAGGTGGGCACCTAATGTTAAGACATGAAATGTATTCCCTCGTTATACAGGTGGGCAACTAATGCTAAGACATGAAAATGTATTCCCTCGGTATACAAGTGGGCGCCTAATTTCTAAGACATGAAAATGTATTCCCTCGTTACACAGGTGGGCGCCTAATGCTAAGACATGAAAATGTATTCCCTCGATATACAGGTGGGCGCCTAATGCTAAGACATGAAAATCTATTCCCTTGTTATACAGGTGGGCGCCTAATTCTAAGACATGAAAATGTATTCCCTTGTTATACAGGTGGGCTCCCAATTCTAAGACATGAAATGTATTCCCTTGTTATACAAGTGGGCGCCTAATTGCTAAGACATGAAAATGTATTCCCTTGTTATATTGGTGGGCGCCTAATTGCTAAGAGATGAAAATGTATTCCCTCGTTATACAGGTGGGCGCCTAATGTTGCTACATGAAAATGTATTCCCTCTTTATACAGGTGGGTGCCTAATGCTAAGACATGAAATGTATTCCCTCGTTGTACAGGTGGGTGCCTAATGCTAAGACATGAATATGTATTCCTTCGTTATACAGGTGGGCACCTAATTGCTAAGACATGAACTGTATTCCCTCGTTATACAGGTGGGCGCCTAATGCTAAGACATGAAATGTATTCCCTTGTTATACATGTGGGTGCCTAATGCTAAGACATGAAAATGTATTCCCTCGTTATACAAGTGGGCGCTTATTTCTAAGACATGAAAATGTATTCCCTCGTTATACAGGTGGGCGCCTAATTGCTAAGACATGAAATGTATTCCCTCGTTATACAGGTGGGCGCCTAATGCTAAGACATGAAAATTTATAGATCGAATGATTACCATCTCAGGAGAAAAAATCATCTGACTAAGATTTTGATATCTTAGGAGAAATATTCATCAGACTAACATTTTGACGCAAGGAGATAATTTCTTAGACTAGGTCTAAATTGTTGTGATCTCAGGAGAAAGTTTCATCGGACTGAGATTTTGATGTCTTAGGAGAAAGATTCCTCAGACTAAGACTTTGACGCTAGGAGATAATTCCTCAGACTAGGTCTAAATTATTGTGATCTCAGGAGAAAGATTCATCGGACTGAGATTTTGATGTCTTAGGAGAACGTTTCCTCAGACTAAGATTTTGACGCTAGGAGATAATTCCTCAGACTAGGTCTAAATTGTTGTGATCTCAGGAGAAAGATTCATCGGACTGAGATTTTCATGTCTTAGGAGAAAGATTCATCAGACTAAGACTTTGACGCTAGGAGATAATTCCTCAGACTAAGTCTAAATTATTGTGATCTCAAGGGAAAGATTCATCGGACTGAGATTTTGACGTCTTAAAAGAAAGATTCATCAGACTAAGACTTTGATGCTAGGAAATAATTCCTCAGACTAGGTCTAAATTGATGTGATCTCAGGAGAAAGATTCATCAGACTGAGATTTTGATGTCTTAGGAGAAAGATTCATCAGACTAAGACTTTGACGCTAGGAGATAATTCCTCAGACTAGGTCTAAATTGACGTGATCTCAGGAGAAAGATTCATCAGGCTAAGATTTTTGACTACTGGGATATGATTTACTTACCTGCTGGATTTAATACTGTTGGGGAATCTCCTTCTTTCCCCTTCTTCTTCTTTTTCTTTTCTTATTCTTTTTTTTTCTCAAAACTACTCTGTTCAAAAACTTTTATTGTCTCCCAATGCTGCCGAGGATCAAAAATGTTATCCGCTGGGGATAACGCTGTTGAGGATAACACTGTTGGGGAAATTTTATTCCTTCAAAATTGGTATTTTATTCTTTTGAAAGCTGTTGGGGATGACAGTGGCTTCTTGCTCTTCTGAATCCAAGTTTCATGCTTTTCGTTCTGTCCGCTAGGGATACGACTCCTTTCATTGAAACTTGTTATTTTCTTTTTTTCCACACTGCTAGGGATAATACAGGTTTAAAGGCCACTTCCCTTAAAACTAGTGTTATCTTTCTTCTTACTCAAATGGATACATGTCTTTCAGAAAATTTTCCAAATGAAAGGAAAATTTTCTTCCCCAATCCGATAATCTCCATTATGGCATGCCTTTCCGTCATTAACGCCATTTCCTTTTCCTGCTTCAAATCAAAGAAAACTTGTTAGTTTAAAACACGGTGGTTGGTTGTGATATTCCTGCTGGGGATAGTTCTTCTTGTCTTTCCCTGCTCTGCATTCCATTGTCAAAAACATACTGTTTGCTGGGGATGATATTCCTGCCGGGGATTAGTTTTTCCCTTTCTTGCTTCCTCGCCCTCCTTGACGACTTTTGTTCACAAGCCTTTCACCACTGTCTTCCACTGGTATCTTGACCACCCAAATTCCCATGTCAGTGACTCTGCTTGAGGGTCTTGCATGTTTTATAGATGAAATATTTTTTCGTTCATCCATGTCACTGAAAATTCTTTTTTTTGGTGGGGATATCGCTCTTCTTTGTAGCATATCTTAGGAACGAGCATTTCCCCGACCTTTGAGTCTCATTGGCCTTGGCCTCGAGGTTATCAACCTTCGCTTTTTGATGGAGAGACACTGATCCACCCCTTTGTCAATTTCCTCTTGCTGGGAAATGCCCTTTTTGACACCGGCCTTGCGCTTGTTCCCTCCTGACTTATATCACTTGGGTGTACCAATCAGATCTCGTCTTGCATAATGGGAAAGCCGATGGCATATTTTGAAGCCATTTACAACTTGTTTTGACCAAATAGACTCTACTGGGGAATTTTGATGAAAGGAAAAAGATAAAAGGAAACCAATATAGAAGACAAAGAAAAGATGACTTTCTAACAAAAGAAATTATGAAATAAAACCTTATCAAACGCGGGTACCGACTCTAATGGTCATGACATGCACATATGGCCTATCCTCCGTCGTCAATCGTCTTTCAAGATCTCTGTCTGGTGATTTCCATCTGACTCTTAATCTTTATTCGACTTGTAGTGCCCGAAGGGTTTTCACTATCAAGCCTCTCTCATTTTGATTTTTCTCTCAACTTTCATAGTCTTATGGTGCCCGTGAAGGTTTTCACCGATATGACTCTCTCATTTGTATTACTCTTCACCTGGGGATTGAGGGTAACCGCTACGACTCTCTCATATTTCTTCTACTGGAAATCAGAGTCTTTTCTGTTGAGAATCAGAGTGTTATGTTGTGATAGGATTCTCTCACTCGCCTGACATGGCATCTTTTGAAGACTGGTCGGAAAGTCTTTCTTTGGACCGTAATGTGGGATTTGGATAGGGCTAGAAAGAAAGGGTATTAAAGGCTCAAAACAATTCAACTTTGGGTTCACAATTTACAACTTTCGGACCCATATTTATTTACAATAAACACACTTATTTGCCCCAGTTTCTTTCTTGGGGGTTTTTATAGTTTTATTTACACTATGACCGAGTCGTGAGGCGCCTATGTATCCTCTTTGAGGAATCAGGTCAAACGTAGTTCCCAATCCCTTGTTTTTTCAAGTTTCTCTTTTTCATTCATTTTCTTTTCTTTTTTTTTCTTTTTTGTTATTTCTTTTCTTTTTTTTCTCTTTTTTTTCTTTTTGCTTTTCTGTTTTTCTTCTTTTCTCCTCTTTTTCTCTGTGTTCCTTTGCTACTGAGTCCGAATGAGGGGTATGAAATAAAATACATAAGGCTCAAAGGGTTAACGAAGGATAAATTTTTTGGGTAGCAGAACAAAATGCCTTCGTCATTCCAATCTTCAAAACATGCCAAGTGCAAACAATACAATTTAACATTCGTCATATCTTTTAGAGCACTGTTGGGCAATACTCTCCTTTTCATTATTATGAACGAACCCACGTCAATTTGGCCAGCTCACCTTTACGGTTTTCTTCATGTTTTGCTTGTCCTGGTTTTACACGACTCGGGCTCCCAAAGATCTCATTATGTTCTTATTTTCCTTTAAATGTCACGATCATCATTCTAATGGTTCATGATTAAGCTTAGTCCTATAGCTGTGCGCATGTCATGTCACTAGAATCGGCATTTGAACAAAAGACAAATATAAAGAACTTAAACAAAGAACATGACTGGGAGTAACAAAAGATTGGATTTTTTATTAAAGGCGAAGCGGTTCAATGACAAAACAAACAAAACAAACCAAAGTACAACACTGAAATGAAACCTGATAAAACTTAAGCAAACTGATATGACAAAGATGGAAGAATAAGAGGGTTTGACCACAAGACAAAATTCGGATTACAACCCTGAAAATAACCCGGACAACAGAAATGACAACAAAATAAACCACAAAAAATCCTCCCAATTACCAAACAAGGCGTCTTAGCCACTAAATTTCACACCAAGATTGCTGGCATTTTCACAAGTCTTTATCGTGTTATTTTGAGCAAACAGCTTCCGGGTTACCTCTGCCGGCTTATTCTTACGATCAATCATTCCTTCCATACGCGTCTCGTTATGCACTGGAGATGGACTTTGGCCAGTCTTTGTTGCATTTGGATTTGGCACGACAACGTTGCCTGTATCAATAAGCTTTTGAATTGCGTTCTTTAGACTCCAACTTGCCTCTATGTCGTGTCCCAGGGCATCTGAACAGTATGCGCATCTTTGAAAAAGATTAAACTTCTTTGGAAGAGGATTCAACATCTTTATCTCGGTCGGCTTCAACATGCCCAATTTCCTTAGCCTCTGGAACAAACTGGCGTATGATTCTCCCAAAGGGGTGAGAGCCTTTTCTCATTTCAGTAGCCTCTCATTTCTAAAGGCCTGATTTGGCCTAAAACCTGATCCGTGGGGTTTCTGGTATGCCTGTGGGGAGAATTAGGGGCCAGGAGAATTACAATGATATCCATGGGTTTGATATGGAGGGCCTTTAGCAAAGACGGCCACTGGACCTTATCATTGGGGAGGTTCAACCTGCGGGCTCTATTTAGGGCCCTGGTGAGCAACCTCAGAGGGGTAATATTGGGCAACATGAGCTTCGGGTGGGTGTTTATTGTCGGGAATAGTGGATGTGACCGGAGGGCACTCTTGAGAAAATATAGATGGATACCGAGTGATGGAGCTATTGGGGTGGCTGAAGAAGTTGTGATAGGCGGGTATATATATGGAGTGCGTGGGATCATCTGGCATTACGCTCGGTGTTCGGGTAAGGACAGAGTCCAGGAAGCTAGGTGGTGGAGAGGGTGGTGCTTTCCCATCCATCCACGCCCGATACATGTTCGCCACATGTTGTCTCAACATTGTGACCTCTTCTACTAACCTGTGGTTCCGTTCAACCAGTTGTTGTTGGGTATCAGTACCAACCCACTTGGTCTTGAGATTCTCTGCCATGCTCTTCTGGCTCTGGTTTTTTGTAAGGAAGAGGTACCACAACCAACCACCTTAATTTTATTAACAATTCAAAACAAAATATGTTAGAAATTGACTCATTCGGTTCCCCTTATTAACAACATCTTCTTTTTTTCTTCTTAGTTACGGTCGACTCTTATGGAGATTGCCTACGTATCATGACCCTGCATGAATCAGACCTAGCGTAGTTCATCCATGAAAGGACAATAATAATAAAACATTTTTCTTTACAAGAATTTTCAATTTTCATAATAAAATAAACTTGATTACAAAGTTTTAAAAACTAGGCATACTAACAGATTTTGATGAAAAGAAATACTTACAGACTTGAAAATCAAACACCATATGATTTAATCAAAAGAAATATAGATTAAAAAAAACTAGCACATTCCTCTCTATTTGCCAATTTCAACCAAATGGCTATTTCTGCAAACGTGGCCCTTTCTCAACTCCATATGAATTTTGAGGTCGGGAAGGATTTCTTTACAAACTTGTCCATTCTTTTACGAAGACAGCCTTTCGACAACTGAAAGATGCTATAAGGATATCTCGGCAAGAACGGTTTAAAACACCGCCGAAACTAGCTTGGCTTATTTTGACCAAAAATTCAAGCATTTACTTGCCGCTGAATCTTTTTCATGTTTTTTTTTTCAATTAAAATAAAAGACATGGTTTTGTAAACACGACCTTTTAGCACCTCGAGGACAAATATTTTAAGGCTGTGTTTAGCTAATTGACAAAAAATTCTAAAAATGACCAAAAGTGGTCGTTTATGCAAAGTTAGCCTTTCGGCGTCCCTCTCGGGAACATTCGACTATTTTTGGCAAAAACGGCATCACCAAACTTTATTTATGACAAAAATTAAAATTTTGAATATTTTTTCTTTTTATTTTTTGAATAAAAGACCCGGTATTGCAAATACGGCCTTTCAGCGCCTCGGGGACGAATATTATAAGGCTGTGAGGGCCAATTGGTCAAAATCTAAAAGATGACCAAAAGGTGGTTGTTTATACAAAATCAGCCTTCCGGCGTCCCTTTCGGGAACATTCGGCTATTTTTTAAAATAACATCACCAACTTATTTACGACAAAAAATTAATTTCGATATATTTTGGCAATTTTTTGCAAAAGTGGAAGTTGGACCTGATAAATGTTGCCTACGTATCTCACATCCGGTGAGAATCAAACCAGCGTAGTTCAGTTTTAATAAAAACAAACTACATATGTTAATGAAACAAACTATTTTTATTTTATTGAAAAACAAGTAAACCATATTATTTACTTTGAGAATAAAACACACACTTTCTTTAAAACTATTTTGAATTTTTTTTTCATTTTTTTCAATATTTAAAACCGGTCAGCATGCAAGTCTGAAGCAAATAAATGTGCAAAACAAACAGGATGTAGCAGGATGGTCTTTTCATTTCAGGTCACCTGTCCTAGACGGACCCAACCCATGTGTTGAGTCCCCTAAGTCGAATGCAACATGACGCAAATAAACGTTCCTACTAGGGATCCGGTATGACGCTTTGTTATTCTAGGTTTAAAGACCTAGGTTTATTGTTCTAGATCTGGCTTACCCGAGCGGACAGCTCGAGCCGAGGAGGAGGCAGCAACCCGGGAATACAGAAGCTTCACCGGTTTTGCAACTTATCCAAACCTCGTTCTAAAGTGAGAATTAGACACTATACAGAAAAGAAGTCAAGCGAAGTGCACCCTTCTTCATGATTTAGAAGACTCGGAGAGGAGATTGGTTTCGGCACAGTTTATATATACAATTCACAAAATATCAAAGCGGTAAAAGCAACATTTAGCACATTAAATACAAACATATAATAAAATCATATAACAAAATGCGCTTTGACAGCGAGCGAGATCTTTGAAATTCAATCAGAACAGCACTGGGTGGGTAAGATATAGGATTCTTGTCTGAGTCGCGTGGATCACAAAATGGATCTATGATTTCAATTCCACTCGTTGATTTCGAGAAAACCGAATCAATTGGATTTTTTCCCAGCGATGCCTCCAACTCGAGATTTTTCTTCATAGAACTGGCCATCAAATATATATTCATCCATCTATCAGCTATTCTTAAATCCTGAATTAGTGGTTCTGGGTCTCAACTACCTTCTGAATATAGACCTGGCTTACCCGAGTGGACAACTGGGGCTGAGGAGGGGGCGACGTAACGGGAGAACTAACGTCTGCCCGGCCTTGTCACTTGCCCAACACTCACTTATTTTGAATAATTTTTGAAAAGCGGGCTACGCGAACGTATGCACCATTTTTAGAACTCAAAAGGAAGTAGGGTTTCGGCACAATTTATATATATACAGTTCAAATAATATCAAAGCGGTAAAAATCATCATTTTGCACATTAAGCATTTATCGTATAAAAATATCAGATAGTAAACAAAGCCCAATACAACAATTATTCTAAGCTCGAATTTCTAACCCTGAACCAGTGGTGTTAATGGTCCCAAGCAGAGTCGCCAGAGCTGTCACACCTCCTTTTGGCGAGCACCCGCGAGGGCGCGAGGGAGTTTTTCCAATTAAAGGACAATCGAAACGGGATTTATTTATTTAAATCAGAGTCGCCACTTGGGAGATTTATGGTGTCCCAAGTCACCGGTTTGAATCCCGAATCGAGGAAAAGATTGACTCTATTAAATAGTTCGCGTACCAGAAATCCGGATAAGGAATTCTGTTAACCCGGGAGAAGGTGTTAGGCATTCCCGAGTTTCGTGGTTCTAGCACGGTCGCTCAACTGTTATATTCGGCTTGATTATCTGATTTTAAACAAATATGAACTAATGTGCAAATTACTACTCCGAACCGTTTTTATTACTATTATTATTATTATTTTAACAAAGAACTGCAACGTTGTGAAAACGTATCTCGAACCACGTCACATCAATATACCCGTGGTTGTTGACATATTTTGACCCCGTTGAGATTTGGATTTGGGTCACATAAATGTGTAACACCCCGCCGAACACACAACAGCGGCGGTGCCGGCCGTGCCACCGAACACACAGCAGTGACACGCAACCTAAGGAATTGTTACCCTTGGGTATAGGAGCATTCCACGCATAGCTGCAGCTACTGGGAATCGAACCTAAGACCCAAGGCTTTTCTGGGATTTTACTCCATCACCTCTCGCCAATTGAGCTGTCACGACCCAGATTTCCCACCATCGGGAGTCATGATGGCGCCTACTAGTGGAAGCTAGGCAAGCCAAATATTACTAACATTTCCGTTAGTTACCAAACTATTTTTAAGACTTTAAAATTAAAACGTATAAATTACAGCGGAATAATTAAACTTAGCGGAAGACTTAGTCAATCTTATCAAATATGATAAAGAAACCCAAACATGATACACTACCCAAGACTGGTGTCACAATACTCACGAACTTCTAAGAATAATACACACAATTGTCTGAAAGAAATATAAGCTGTTTATCTCGAATACATGAGATAACAGAATGAAATACATAGATAGAAGAGACAACGGGTCCTGCGGACGCATGCAAGGCTACCTCGTAGTCTTAGTAGTCGGAATATCGACAATCTCTACTGTCGCTGCTGCTGTCCGTAACGTGTATCTGTGCAAAAAGAGCGCAGAGTGTAGTATCAGCACAACCGTCCCCATGTGCTGGTAAGTGCCTGGCCTATCCCGGCAAAGTAGTGACGAGACTAAGGCCAGTCACCCATATAAACCTGCACAGTTTATATATATACATATACAAATGTTTATAAGGAAAGACTCTGCTCTGAAATAATAGTCAATAACTCATAATATCCAGAGTAATCTAGTCAACGGAATAAATCTTACTTTCATGTCTCAATTCATTTTTCATTTCATATCTTGTGGTAGGCGTACCACCCGCTCCCAAAAGTAACAATAAGTTATACCTTGTGGTAGGCGTACCACCCGCTCCCAATTATATCAATAAATTATACCTTGTGGTATGCGTACCACCCGCTCCCAAATATATCAATAGGCTACCGGCAACTATGGCCAATGCCAAGATTTAAATCACTTTGTGGACGGCGTGCCACACGATCACATTTCTTATTATATAAGTGGTCGGCGCGCCACACGATCCCAATTCATAATTATATATATATATATATATATGCGCCACACGATCCCAATTCATAAATATATATATTACCGGCATTTAACCAATAATCTCTGCATCAACAATATTTATAATTACCGGTTTTGAACCAATAATTGATAATAATTCAACAATTTATCTCCATTACCGGTATGACACCAATAACTCTTAATCAACAACTCATACATAACTAAATTCCTATTCCTTCATGCTAGGATAGAACAAACACTTACCTCGAAAGTTTACGAACGATTCAATCCGTAGCAATGCCTTTTTCTTTCGAATTTGGCTCCAATCCAATCGTATCTATACACAATTGATTTAATATCATCAATTCTACTTAACAAACTAGTTCATATTGCTAAATATGATTTTTACAACATTCTGCCCGGGAATAGTAAAAATCGACCCCGGGCCCACATAATCGAAACTCAAGTTTCGAACCAAAATAAGTTCACCCAATCACCCATGAGTTCAAATATACAATTTGTTCTAAAGTTCAACTCCAAAACGAGGTCTAGATCGCAAATTCTTTGAAAACCCTTACTATACTAAATTCTCAATTTTTCTACCCATTTACACCTATTTAGGCTTAGGAATTCAAATAATATTGATGAAAAATTAAGATAAAGAGTTAAGAATCACTTACCCAAGAAGTATGAAGAAGGATTGCTCTAGAATCTCCCAAGAAGCTGTGGAGAAGAGAGGGTTTTGTGAAAATGGGATAAAAAGCCCGTAAGTGTTCTATTTTGGGTATTAATTCACTAAGCGAAAATTTTCCCTTCGCGTTCGCGTGCACAGTGTTGCGTTCGCGAAGGGTTGGACAGAAATGGGCATCGCGTTCGCGTGGACACAGTCGCGAACGCGTAGCTGAAAATCTAGGGGCTTAGAATTTGGCTTACGCGAACGCGTGGTGCCTTACGCGAACGCGTAGAAGAGGCAGGCCAGGCTCCGCGAACGCGGGAGCCTTCACGTGAACGCGTAGAGGAAAAAGGCTGGGGTCCAGGTTGTTGTATGCGAACGCGATCATATGGACGCAAACGCGAAGAAGGTGAAAGAGAAGCCTTCGCGAACGCGACCAGGTGGACGCGAACGCGAAGAAGGAATATCTGCTGCAGATTTTCTGCAATTTTTCCAAGTCCAAAACCACCCCGATACCTATCTGAAACTCACCCGAGCCCTCGGGGCTCCAAACCAAATATGCACACTAACTCAATAACATCATACGAACTTGCTCGAGCGATCAAATCGCCAAAATAACATCAAAATGAATGAATAGAGCCTTAAAACTCAATAATTCTTTCAAATTTTATAATTTCCAAAATTTCCAATTTAAGGCCGAAACATGTCAAACGACGTCCGTTTTCAACCAAGCTTTACAGGAAGCGCTTAACCAATATATATGACTTGTACCGGGCATCGGAACCAAAATATGAGCCCGATACCATTGCTTTTTAATCAAATTTCAGTTTCATTTCCCTTAAACATTTTCAGAAAACAATTTAACAGAAAAATTCTTTTACCGGGGTTCTACACCTCGGATTTCAATTCCGAGCATACGCCCAAGTTCCATATTTTTCTACGGATTTTATGAGACCGTCAAATCACGGGTCCGGGTCCGTTTACCAAAAATGTTGACCAAAGTCAACCATATCAATATTAATATAAAAATTCTTCAAAATTTTCAGATATTTCATATATTTCAACATAAAAATTTTCCAACTTCGCGCCCGAACTGCGCACGCAAATAGAGGCAACTATAAATGAGGTTTCCAAGACCTAAGAAGCTCGAAATGATTAATAAAACAAGTGATGACCCTTTGGGTCGTCACATTCTCCACCTCTAAAACAATCGTTCGTCCTCGAACGGACAAAAGAAAGAAGTACCTGAGTCAAGGAATAGATGAGGATATCGGCTTCGCATGTCATACTCGGACTCCCAGGTCGATGCCTCAGAAGGCTGACCCCTCCACTGAACTCGCACAGAAGGAAAACTCTTCGACCTCAACTGTCAAACCTGCCGATCTAGGATAGCTACCGGCTCCTCCTTATAGGACAGATCTTTGTCCAATTGGACAATGCTGAAATCTAACGCGTGCGACGGATCGCCGTGATATTTTCGAAGCATGGACGCATGAAACACTAGATGTACAGCTGATAAGCTAGGTGGCAAGGCAAGTTTATATGCCACCTCTCCCACACGATCAAGAATCTCGAATGGTCCAATAAACCTAGGGCTAAGTTTTCCCTTCTTTCCAAATCTCATCACGCCCTTCATAGGTGATACTCGGAGCAATACCCACTCTCCTACCATGAAAGCTATGTCTCTAACCTTGCGATCTGCATAGCTCTTTTGCCTGGACTGAGCTGTGCGAAGCCTTTCTTGAATAATCTTGACTTTATCTAAGGCCTCCTGAACTAAATCCGTGCCCAATAACCGAGCTTCTCCCGGTTCAAACCATCCAACGGGAGAACGACACCGCCTACCATACAATGCTTCATAAGGAGCCATCTGTATGCTCGATTGATAACTATTATTATAAGCAAACTATGCCAAAGGCAGGAATTGATCCCACGAACCTCCAAAATCAATAACACACGCCCGTAGCATATCTTCCAGTATCTAAATAGTCCTCTCGGACTGACCATCCGTCTGGGGCTGAAAGGCTGTACTTAGCTGAACTTGTGTGCCCAACTCTCGTTGAACCGCCTTCCAGAAATGTGAGGTAAACTGTGCACCTCGATCCGAAATAATAGAGATTGGCACGCCATGAAGGCGAATGATCTCTTTGATATAAATCCCAGCTAACCTCTCGGATGAATAGGTAGTGGCAATAGGAACAAAATGAGCTGACTTGGTCAGCCTATCAACAATCACCCAAATAGCATCAAACTTCTTCCGAGTCATCGAAAGTCCAGAAATGAAGTCCATCGTGATTCGCTCCCACTTCCATTCAGGAAGTTCAATTCTCTGAAATAAACCGCCGGGTCTCTAATGTTCATACTTAACCTGCTGACAATTAAGACACCGTGCCACATATGCCACAATATCCTTTTTCATTCTGCGCCACCAATAATGTTGACGCAAATCTCGATACATTTTCGCTGCGCCTGGATGAATAGAATACCGCGAACTGTGAGCTTCTTCTAGAATCAATTCTCTAAGCCCATCAACATTTGGCACACAAATGCGCCTTTGCATCCTTAGGATCCCATCAGCATCTAAGGTGACCTGTTTAGCACCTCCTCGCTGAACCGTATCTCTAAGGTCACATAAATAAGAATCATAATATTGTTGATCGCGGATACGCTCCAATAATGAAGAGCGAGCGATCGTGCAAGCTAGTACTCGACTAGGCTCAGAAATATCCAACCTCACAAATCGGTTGGCCAAGGACTGAACATCCAAAGCAAGTGATCTCTGATTGACTGAATATAAGCAAGACTACCCATACTGGCTGACTTCCTACTCAAGGCGTCGACCACCACGTTTGCTTTTCCCGGATGATATAAAATGGTGACATCATAATCTTTTAGCAATTCTAGCCACCTTCTCTGCCTCAAATTCAACTCTTTCTGCTTAAACAAATACTGAAGACTCTTATGATCGGTGTATACGTCACATGCTACACCATACAAATAATGCCGCCAGATCTTCAATGCGTGAATAATCGCCGCCAATTCTAGATCATGCACTGGATAGTTCTTTTCATGAATCTTCAACTGCCTCGAAGCATAGGCAAAAACCTTGCCATCCTGCATTAACACTGCACCAAGCCCAATACGGGAAGCATCACAATAAACGGTATAAGGTCCCGTACCTGTGGGTAAAACCAATACCGGTGTTGTGGTCAAGGTTGTCTTGTGCTTTTGAAAGCTCGCCTTACATTCATTGGACCATTCAAATTGAACACCTTTCTGGGTCAATCTGGTCAGTGGGATTGCAATAGATGAAAATCCCTCTACGAATCGGCGATAATAACCAGCTAATCCCAAGAAACTCCGAATATATGTGGCTGATGTCGGTCTAGGCCAGTTCTTGACTGCCTCAATCTTCTTCGGATCAACCTGAATACCTGCTGTCATCACAATATGACCCAGGAATGCAACCGAACTTAGCCAAAATTCACACTTTGAAAATTTTGCATATAGTTGGCTATCTCTCAGAGTCTTTAAGGCCACTCTGAGATGTTTCGCATGCTCCTCCTGACTGCGGGAATATATTAATTTGTCATCAATGAAGACTATTACAAACAAGTCTAAATAAGGCCAGAACACCCGATTCATTAATTTTATAAAAGCGTCTGGAGCATTTGTCAACCCAAAAGACATGACCAGAAATTCATAATGTCCATACCGAGTGCGGAACGCTGTCTTAGGGACATCGGATGCCCTAATCTTCGGCTGATGATAGCCAAATCTCAAATCTATCTTTGAAAATACCTTGGCACCCTGAAGCTGGTCAAATAAATCATCAATTCGCGGAAGTGGATATTTATTTTTGATAGTCACCTTGTTTAACTATCGATAGTCAATGCACATTCTCATCGAACCATCTTTCTTCTTTACAAATAATACTGGTGCACCCACGGCGAAACACTGGGTCTAATGAAACCCTTTTTAAGTAAATCCTGCAATTGTTCCTTTAATTCTTTTAACTCTGGCGGAGCCATACGATATGGGGGAATGGAAATGGGCTGCGTGCCTGGAGCCAAGTCAATGCAAAAATCAATGTCCCTATCGGGCGGCATACCTGGCAAGTCTGAAGGAAATACTTCAGGAAATTCGCGAACCACAGGCACAGAGTCAATAGAAGGAACCTCAACACTGGAATCACGGACATAGGCCAAATAAGCCAAGCATCCCTTCCCAACCATACGCTGAGCCTTAACATAAGAAATAACATTGCGACTAGTATAGCCTGAAATTCCTTTCCACTCTATACGAGGCAAATTCGGCAGAGCTAAAGTCACGATCTTGGCATGGCAATCTAAAATAGCATGATATGGAGATAGCCAGTCCATGCCCAATATAATATCAATGTCCACCATATTTAGGAACAATAAATCAGCACGGGTCTCGAGACCCTCAATTACTATAATACATGACCGATGAACTCGATCAACCACAATAGAATCGCCTACTGGTGTAGACACATGAACAGGAACACTCAGTGGATCACTAGGTTGAATCAAGTACGGTGCAAAATAGGAAGACACGTACGAATATGTAGACCCAGGGTCAAATAATGCTGATGCCTTTCTATCACAAACCAAAATAATACATGTAATGATGGCATCTGAAGACTCAGCCTCTGGTATGGCAGGAAGTGCATAACATCGGGGCTATGCCCCACCGCCCTGAGTAGTATCTCTAGGACGATCAGCTGCTGGCTGGTCTCTACCTTTATCGGTCTGAGCTTCACCTCTATGACCTCTACCTCCACCTCTATGTCCCCTACCTCCGCCTCTGGCTGGCTGGGCAGGCTGTGGGGGAACTGGGGCCTGAATCATGGCATGAGAACCCTGCGGCTGAGATCTGTCAGAAGCTCGAGGGCAATACTTTCCAATGTGCCCAAGATAACCGCACGTAAAACAAGCCCTCGGCTGCTAAAAATAGCAAAGTGGTGGTGCACTGATAGGCTGCTGATCAGAGTAGCATGGCTGAGAATTACGATCACCAGAAGCATCATGAGAAACCTGAAGAGCTGACTGGTAAGGCCTAGGAGGATGGCCTCTATCATGAGAATATCTACCTTCAGACGAGGTACCACTAAATCTACCCGAATTACGAGATCTCTTATATGATCCATGTCTTGCTCCCTGTGACAGAGCCATCTCGATCCGGCGGGCTGCATTAGCCGCCTCTTGAAAAGTGATTTCAGTTCCTGCCCCCAAAGCCATCTGTAGTCGAATTGGCTGATTCAAGCCATCAATAAACCTTCTCACCCTTTCCCGATCTGTGGGAAGTATGATAATAGCATGACGAGCCACGTCCACGAACCTAGTCTCGTACTGTGTGACAGATATAGAACCCTAATGAAGACGCTCAAATTGCCTGCGCAGAGCCTCCCGCTGAGTTGCTGGAAGGAACTTTTCCAAGAACAGCTCCGCAAATTGCCCCCAAGTCAAAGATGCTGATCCCGCTGGCCTGGATAGACAATAATCCCTCCACCAAGTCTTGGCAGAACCAGATAATCGAAAAGTAGCAAAGTCCACACCATTACAATAACTGAGTACCAGTTATTGGAGAGGGTTCTCCATACCTGGAGCCATTTACAATAACTGAGTACCAGTTATTGGAGAAGGTTCTCCATACCATATCTATGAAGGTCTCGTTGAATCCCATTCTCCTCAGGATGATACAGGTGAAAGACCAAGAAACCCTATCATAGGCCTTGGCCATGTCAAGCTTTATGACAACATTTCCTCCTATATTAGGCTTCTTGATGCCTTGGACAATTTCTTGGGCAAGCATGATATTTTCAGAGATGCTTCTCCCTTTCACAAAGCCTGTTTGGTTTAGAGAAATGATTTTGGGCAGAATAGAGGATAGCCTAGAACAAATGAGCTTGGAGATGATTTTGTTCATGAAGTTACTAAGGCTAATAGGTCTGAATTCAGAAAGGGAGTTGGGGAATTCAACTTTAGGAAGAAGAACAAGACAAGCATGGATCGTGTGCTTAGGCATGGTGTGGCCACTGAAGAAAGCCATGACAACCTTGAAGAGATCCATTTTGATGATCTCCTAGCAGTGTTGATAGAATTTGCCCCCAAAACCATCTGGACCAGGGGCACTATTGGGATTCATAGAGAAAACAACACTTTTGAGTTCTTCCATGGTAGGGACTTTGATGAGCATCTCATTATCATCCCTGGAGACCAGCTGAGGGATACAGGATAGAAGATCTTCCCTAATAACTCCTCCAGGTTCAGAAAATAGATCCTGGAAGTGGTCACAGGCAGCATCCCCAATTTCCTTATCACCTTGGATCCAATCACCATTTTCATTTTTAATTTTGTGGATAAAGAGCTTTCTTCTCCTCCCTCTGATCAAACTATGGAAGTATTTGGAATTGGCATCACCATCTTTGAACCAATGTAGTTGAGTCTTTTGTTTAAGGACAGATTCTTCGGTTTTTAGATGATTGATATATTGAGCATTAACCTTCTGGAGGGCTTCTCTGTCAACAGGACTATTGGTTTGAGTCCACAACTCTTCAGCAGCCCTTACCTTTGCCTCATACTCCTTAACCTTTTGGAAAATGTCCCCATATTCTTGTCTAGACCACTTACTAAGTTCCGAAGATAGCATTTTGGATTTCTGGTGGAAAATCCACATTGCGTTACCTTGAATCTCTGTATTCCACACAGACTGAACTAAGGGTAAGAAGGATTGGTTTTCAGTCCAGCAATTAAGAAACTTGAAGTATTTCTTGGCTGTTTCAGGCCTGACGTGCATTTCCATAAGAAGAGGGCAGTGGTCAGAACCAGATGAAGCTAGATGAGTGATGGAAGTAGCAGGGAAGGAGGTTAACCAAGAGTCATTAGCCATTCCCCTATCTAGTCTCTTCCAGACAATAGCACACGGTCCCCTCCCATTTGACCAGGTGTATTTTGGACCATAGTACCCTAGGTCAGTGAGACCACAATCCTCAATCATACTTAGGAAATCAATGCTTTTATTGGTTTGATAAGGTAAACCACCAATTTTCTCTTCCATGGATGCTATGACATTAAAATCCCCTATTACACACCAGGGATTCTGACAGGATGTAGATTTAGCTCTCAAGGTGTTCCAAAGGGGAAGCCTTAAATCAGGTTTGCATTTGGCATATATTACAGATATAAGAAAGGTCTCAGCAGCTTCAGCATGGCATAATGTACCTGGATCTGCACACAAGGTGCAGGGAGTCGGGTGTGAGTACTTCCAACTCAGCGGTAATAAAAGTAAATAATGCCGAGGAAAAGAAAACCACACAAAGCACTATCTCATGCTACACAATACAGAACTACCTTTAAACTTCAATACACTATCATTTTATTCCCTTTCAGCATATGCAAGTAGATTATTTAGAAATCTTTTTTTTTAGCTTTCTTTCTTTCATGATAACATACCAGTACCTGGGTACAATCTCAAGCAGTGCAAGTCTGCACTCAAATCAGCCCCTTGGGCTAAGCACTCCTTAACAATTACCACCAGGGGATCTGGTCAATAAGGCAAATAAAGTATGTATGAAATAATGTATGAGTGTTATATGTTATGCCACGTAGTACAAAGAAACCAATATATGTATGCCATGCAATGCATATGACGCTGTGGCGTACAACCCGATCAATGCAAAGGCGCCCGCGCTCACAATGGGGGTTCAGACTCCAGAGGGGCTCCTCCAGCCCAAGCGCAATATCAATATCACACCTGCTGCGGCACGCAGCCCGATCCATATATCACTGCGGCATGCAGTCCGATCCATGCATGTGTATGCATATACTCACATAAATCGTCATGCCCTAACATATGGACCTCGGCCCCAATCAGTCTAACAATTAATCAAGAAATCCCCTCGGGCAACAATATCATATTAGCTCACAGCTAGAAATGTCATTAAGACCTTGTTCAAGTTTTTCATAACTTTATAAAAATGCTGAGTAGAAAAATACCATTTGAACCCTTAAATTGAATTAGAAATATGCATAGTGTTATCAAGACAGTAATACCAATCCCTGAAGGATTCAGATAATCGGCACGAAGCCCAAACCATGATAATCAGTCCGACTCCTGATAGTTAATATCTTTATTAGGGTGTCAACTTAATTTCAAGAAATTAGGTATTATTATTTATTAAGCGGGACGGACCAAGTGACAATCCCCAATGGTGCTCTACCCCGCGCCTGTTATCCGGCGTGCAAGTCACCTCAATACAACACTAGGATGTGCAAGTCCAGGGTTTACTAACCCTCAGGGCATCATTTACAAATATTACCCACCTCGAACCGACAAAATCTCATGCCCGCGACGCCTTTGCTCCTCAAAATGGCCTCCACGCGCGTCCAATCTATCCAAAATCATAAGTAATACATCATAATATGCTAATGGGACATAACCCAATAAAAAGAACTCGAAAAATACTCAAAATCACGAAATTGGCAAAACCCGAGCCCGGGGCCCACGTCACGAAAAATTCTGAAATTTACATTTTCCGAATCCTCGTCTCGCCACGAGTCCGTACATACCAAATTTACAAAAATCAGAGTTCATTTGACCCCTTAACTCACCATTTCTATCCAAGAGGGTTTTCTACCATTTTCAACAAAAATTCTCAAATTAAACACCAAAACTTGCAATAGATTCTAGTTATACAACCAAAATTGAGTTAAGAGTACTTACCCCGTTGTTCTCTGTGAAAAATCGGACCAAAAACTGCCTTATCCAAGCTCCAAATCGCAAAAAATGGAAAATGGGTTCGAAGTCCCATTTCCAAAACTTAACATTCTGTCCGGCACTATTCACGTCAATGTTCACTGTTCACCCGCACGGTACTGTTCACATGTACTGTACACGGACTGTACACATCTACTATTCACATGTACTGTTCACATCACTGTTCATTGCAGCAACTTCTTCTCTAAATTGCAGCACAACCATTTTTTACTAAAATAGCTCTAACGCCATCATACGAATTCGAAATTAGACGATTCTTTTTCCTGTGGCTCCGTAATTTTGATACGGATCTAGTGGTTCAAGAAAAACTGAATTTGAAGCTTATTTGATCATTTCAATACCAATTTTGCTCGTTAAACAATTAACTCACATATCACATCAAAAACCCAATCGCGACTTGATAAAATTAAACCAAAATTTCCAGATCAGTCCTATAATTCATGATTTAAATTCTCCAAGTCTCGAAATCAAATTTGGATCTCTAGAACTAATAATAGACCTTTGGATCATTACATTTATGCTCAAAACGGCAAAATCTTCCAAAAATGACCCGTTGGACATCCGAAACACACCCGAGACCCCCGAGACATCAACCAAATATACAGACATGATCTATTACCTCATTCCAACTTGCTCGAATCATAAAATCACTATCATTAACATCAAAATCATCCGTTTTCAGCAAATTCAAGCTTAAGTTTAACTATAACTTTCAAAATTCTTATTCGATCAAAAACCCGACCAAATGACGTCCGAATGACCTGCAATTTTGCAGACATATCCAAATTCACCTAACGGAGCTACAGCAACTGTCGGAATTCCATTCCGACTCCCGGATCAAAATCTCACCTATCAACCGGAAGTCGCCAAAATACTAACTTCGCCAAAATAGGCTAACTTGTTCACCGGACCTCCAAAATTACTTCCGATTGTGCTCCTAAGCCTTAAATCATCACCCGGAGCTAACCGAATCATCGGAATTCAATTACGAGCCTTCTAACTCACAAGTCAACATCCGGTTGACTGTTCCAATTTAAGCCTTCTTAAAAGAGATTAAGTGTCTCATTTCCAACTAAAATCAATCAAATTCTACCGGATCAACTCAAATACTGATATTGAAACATATAGCAACATAATATGGGGAAAACGGGGCGATAATACCTGAGACGATGGGTCAGGTCATCACAGCTGACAACTAAGCAAGAGAATCAGACAGCTTAAACTTAATGAAATACACTAATCAAAATATCCCTAGAACTAAATGTTACAACCATAAACACGAAGAAGAAATGAAATTCAACAACAACCAACACTTATTTTTATCACATTTCCAATTCTAAATTCCATATTACATTCAAGTGATATCCATAGTTCCAAAAGTACCTAACAGACAGTTTGGACAGTAGGAATTGAAAACTTCTTCAACGCCTTCGATTTTAGCCGATAATGACATTAATCATGCGTGTGTTCTCGTCTAGAATAAACAATCAATACAAGTTTCAGGCTCAACCGCTCTTGAAAACTTGAAGAATTGGAATACTTTTCTTTTTTCTTTTTTTTAGATCTGAAGCTGGCCGGAATCGACGAACGAGCACAAACGAATAGAGCTTCGGACAGATTTTAAAAAAATTGTGCTCTAAAAATGGAGCCAACCTCAAACAACAAACAAAATAGACTCAATCTCTGTTTCTATTGCAATTTACTTCTTCAAAATGAGACTGAGCGAAAGAAGATGAAACATCTTGAATGTTTTCTCATTACAGTCGCCAAGTTAGTCCATCCACTATGCTTTTATCCGTTTATGGCTCTGTGTGTGCATGTTTTCCGGCGAGTTTAGTTGGTGGCTATGGGCTGAGGAGATGAAAGGGAGGTTGGGGGGGTGTGCGGTGTGAGAGTGGTTGTTTGGCGTGAATGAGAAGGCGGGCGGCTCTGAGAAGTCCGTTCTCTACTCTATTTCTTGGTGAAGATGAAGGTGGAAATGGCCATCTCGTGTCTTAGGTATGTGGGGTGAAGTCGTTGGCTATGGAGGACAGCGGCGATCGGGCGGCTTTGGCATGGAGAGGGCTGGCGGTGGGTCTGTGAGGGAAAGGGAGCTGGGGTGTTTTCTTCTGATTTAGGGTTAGGGAATAAGTTGAAAATGAATTAGAGATTGAAGATGGGGGGTTTGGTTATGTACGGACCGGGTCGGGTCAAGCTGATTTGGGCGGGTAAGGGGTGTGTTTTTTGGGTTGGGTTTGGATTAGAATTGTTTTGGGCTTGGTCTATTTTCTTTTAATTCAAATAGCTCATAAGACCAAGACTTCTCTTTTCATTTATTTCCAAAAAATTAAAACCAAAACCCCTAAATTAAATTACAAAACCAAATTAACTTTTAAAAATGCTAATTAACTTCAAATTACAATTAACACACCACTTTAAAAATCACACAATTGGGACATTAAATGCTAAACATGCAAAAATACATATTTTTGTGATTTTCCATTTTTGTCAAATAAACTTGATTACTTTTAATTGTAAATTAAATCCTAAGAATGCAAACGCAATATGTTTGGTATTTTATATTAATTTAAATGAATACACATGCACACACAAACACAAACAATAAGAGAAAAACAACAAAAATATCCACAAATATTGCAACCATCACAAAACTCTTTTATTTTGAATTTTTGGGAGTAATTCTCATATAGGGCAAAAATCACGTGCTCACAACCATCAGCAGTAATTCTATAGTGTAAAAGGTCATTGTTAATAGCTATATTAGAAATATAAGTAGCATCGATCATATTCTTAATGGTATGATCTAGTTCAATTGATAATTTATCCATTTTCCAACCGAGTGGATCTATAATAGCAGAAAGTGTAAGATGTAACTGATCTTGCATTAGAGGACCATGTACTAAAGATCGTAGTGATGTTCCTGGTTTAATCCAAGGGTCATGCCAAAGATTGATAAATTTTCCATTGCCAACTCTCCATTGCAACCCTTTTTGGCAAGAATGCCATCCATTAAGGATATTTGTTCATGATTTAGAACAATTATGACTATTATGCTAAGAAAGATATTTATTGTAGAGAATTTTAGTCCATAATGCATTAGGAGAATGGAAGAAACGCCAAGCAAGACCTGCTAATAAAGCATCATTCTTAGTACTAAGCTTTTGAATTCCTAGTCCTCCTTGATCTTTGTTAGTGGTTACCAAATCCCAATTAAGAAGGTGCATTTTTTTCTTTGTGGATGTAGTGCCCCATAAAAAAAATTTCTTTGATATTACTCCATTTTATTGATAATATATTTAGGAATCTTAATATATTGCATAATATGATTCGGTAGATTGTTTAAAGTTGATTTTATTAGAGTGGATCGACCAGTCAAAGTTAGAAAATTTGTTTTCCAACCTGCTAGTCTATTTTTAAAATTATCAAGAAGAAATTGAAAATGTTCTTTTTTAGGCCTATAAGTGAACATAGGAAAACCTAAATATTTACCAAAAGAGATACCTCCCTTAATAGAAAAGGATTCTAATACGTAATTCTTATTAGATAAATTTATATTTCTTGAGAAGAAAATTCTTGATTTGTCAAAATTAATTTTTTGGCCTGAACAAGCTATAAAATAATCAAGTGTGTCAATAATTGAAGGACAACTTTTAGTAGTAACTTTGGATAGTAACACAATATCATCAGCAAATAAAAGGTGCGATAATGGAGGACACTTTGTGGAAAGTTTGATAGGTTGCCATTGAAGATGTTCTACTGAAATTGATATGCTACGTGAAAGAATTTCCATACACATGATAAATAAATAAGGAGACAAAGGGTCCCCTTGTCGAATACCACATGTAGGAACGAAAAATTCAGTTCTAGACCCATTAATAAGGATTGAAAAGGAAGATGTTGTTACGCAAGATATGATTAGCTTAATCATAGGATCAGGAATTTCAAAATAGGTAAGAGTTCGTCTAATAAAAGCCCACTCTACTCTATCAAAGGCTTTTTCTAAGTCTAATTTTAATAGCATGTAAGAAGTTTTTCCTTTAGTGGTCGTAAAGTAATTTAAAATTTCCTGAATTGTTATTGTATTATCAGAAGCACGCTTCCCTTGGAGAAAACTCGATTGAGTAGGTCCTATAATTTTTGAAATTACTAACTTTAATCGCATAACAATTAACTTTGTGATTAATTTATAAAGAGTATTACATAAACTAATGGGACGATATTGTTGAATCAAAGTAGGGTGTTTAACCTTAGGAATTAGGCAGATAAAAGTATTATTTAAATCAAGAGGCATAGTATAATTGGTGAAGATTTCCAAGCAAAAAGGAATAACCTTATGACTATTCTCCGCCCAGTATTTTTGATAGAAAAAAGGGTGTAGTCCATCCGGGCCAGGAGATTTAAAAGGTTTAAAGCTAAATAAAGCATTCTTAATTTCTAAAGGAGTAAAAGGTTGATTTAACAATTTGATATCATTATTTGAAATATTATGAGGAGGAATATCAGAATAACAATTTGAAGAGCTGAATTGATCAGTTGTATAGAGATTGAGATAAAACTTTGTAATATAATTAAGGATTTCATTATGATGTGAAATCCAATTACCTACGGAGTCACGAATAGTGAAAATTCTGTTTCTTCTACGTCTATTAATAGTAGTTAGATGGTAAAATTTAGTGTTGGCATCACAATCATTTAGCCAATTGATACGAGATTTTAATCTCCATAATTGTTCTTCAAGCTGTAAAATTTTACTATATTCCATTGATAGATTTTTTTCAAGATTTTGTAGAAATAAACTTGTAAGGTAGTGATAAGACCCATGAATTCCAGCAAGTCTAGCAAGAATATTCCTTTTTGTATAAAAATATTACCAAACTGATTTTTGTTCCAAAAATTAATAGCTTCTTGGAACCTAGTTGTAGTAATAGGCAGATTATGAGTTCCAGGCCAAATATTTCTAACTAAATTAGAAAATTGAGGGTGTGTTGTCCACATAGTTTCAAATCTAAAATTTTTGTATGAATTATATTATTAGGTTCCAATGACAGTAATGTCACGACCCCAAACCCGGTCGTGATGGCGCCCAGCATACTGCCAGGCCGGCTCGACCCAAATAACAATATTCACGGAGCTAGGAGCTCACTTTATCAAATTTAAGCATAACAAAATAATTCAACAGTGATAGAAATATCAAACCAGGGAACCAAGTCCCAAAATAGTACAACTCCCCAAAGACCGAAAGGGTTAAGAGTCAAGAGCCTCTACAGACAACATAAGTGTAATAGTGTTTTACATGATACTCAGTACTGAAGGAAATAGAAATACGAAATCAAAAGACAGATGGAAGGGATGTTAGGTCCTGTTGTGATGACCCGGCCCGTCATCATGTGATTTATTACCCCGTTATCCCAGTTATATGCTTGTTAATGTTGTAATATGTATGTTGGGTAAGTTTGAGTCAGTCCGGATCGAGTTTGGCGGAAATTGAGACAAATAGTCTCTTAGAAGAAGGAATAGTTGAGAAAAGTCAGCTGGATATTGACCTGTGAGTTAGAGAATTTTGATGATTCGGTCAGCTCCGGGAGGTCGTTTGTGATCAAGAAGAGCGATCGGAAGTGAATTTGGAGGCCCGGTGTAGTTTTAGGCTTGAATTGGCCAAAGTTGAATCTTGGCGATATCTGATCGATAGGTGAGATTTTGATACGGGAGTCGGAATGGAATTCTGTCAGTTGCAGTAGCTCTGTTGTGTGAATTTGGATGTGCCTGCAAAATTTCAGGTCCTTCGGAGATCGTTTGGTCGGGTTTTTGGTCGAATGTCGGTTGTAGAAGTTTGAATGAAAACTTAGGCTTGAATTGCTTGAATTCGATGTTATTCCATGTTAAAGTATGTGTTTTTATCATTGGAACAAGTTCGTATCGTGTTTTGGAGTATGTTGGTGGTTTTCATTGGGGTCCGGGGGGCCTCGGGGTGAATCCGGACCATCATCTGGCATTTTGAAGCGATGGGAAGTCTGCTGTAAATTGCAGATCACTGGGCAAAATCTAAGCCTTCGCGTTTGCGTGGCATGGGCCGTGTTCGCGAACGACAGGCAAGTCATGCATCGCGATCGCCGAGACTGGGTATCGCGTTCGTGTAGGCCAGGATTTTTTTTAGCTTCGCGATCGCGTTCAGGGTGTCGCGTTCGCGTAGAGGCGTGAGGGTGTGCATCGCGTTCGCGTGAGGGGGTATCATGAACGTGTAGAAGGAAAATCAGGCGGCTGGGAACTAGTGCATCGTGAACGCGTTGGAGAGGTTGCGTTCGCGAAGGTTAAGCCGGAGCTGCGCATCGCGAACGCGTTGTAATGATCGCGAACGCGTAGAGTAAAAGCCCCAGGCAGTGAATTTAAACCAGAAATATTTCATTATGGGTTCATTTGCAAAACCCTCCATTTTTGAAGCCTAGAGAGTGGAAGTGAAGGGAAATAGTTGGGAGATCATCGGGATATTGTCGGAGGTAAGTTTTGTGGTTTAATTACGCGCTTTTATCATGAAATCATGGATTATTTCTATGAAAATGGAGGATTAAAGGTGGGTTTTAGCCCTAGGCCTAAAATTTTAGAAAAATACCGATTTGAGCGGGCAAATGGAGTCCGAATTTGGTAAATTTTATATGCCTAGACTTGTATTGAGACGAGGGTTAAGAATATGTAATTTTTATAATTTTTCGAGAAGCGCACAAAAAGTCGAGTTTTGACAACTTCGCGGGTTGTGAGGCAATTTGGGTTATTTCGAATGAGTTGCGTAAATTTGGCATATATTGATGTATTATCATTGATTTTGAACAGATTTGGCATCCGAGGAGATTGATTTGCATGGCAAGCGCAAGGCGGGCTAAGGCTTCTACCGGTTCGAAGTGAGTGGTGATAGTAATTAATGTACTGAGGGTTTGAAACCCCGTACTAGCACTTCATAGTGCTATGTATAGATGAGACACGCGTCTTGTGATGAGCGTGATGACATTGTGATTGGGGACTTGGACTTGGTCCTTCCCGACTAATAGTATACTGTGTGTTATGACTGATAATAAGATTATAACTGTGCAATTGGGCTGATAGCCATGTTTGGGGCCTTGTGCCGATCTGTAGAGCATTAGGGAACCTATAGAGCTAGATGACCCTTATATCATGTTGGAAACATACACTCAGCCGTAACTATAGTTGTATAGCATAACATGGGCCCGTACTAGATGTATACCTTGAGGGAGATTATCTAGGGTGGAATTCCCTGTTCTAGCTGAGTGGGCCTGAAAGGCCAAGTCTATACCGATTGAGATAGGGTCAAGGACCACTATGAGATGTTATATTGGGCCTGAAAGGCCAAGTCTATATTGACTGAGACAGGGTCAAGGACCCACTGTGATATATTATATTGGGCCTGAGAGGCCAAGTATATACTGACCGGGATAGGGTCGAGGACCCGTTATGAGGTATTATATATATATATATACCTATATTGGATCGGGCTGCACGCCACATGAGTATATAAACGCCGCAGTATTATTGCGCTTGGGCTGTAGGAGCCCCTTCGGAGTCTGAGTCTGCACACATTCTCAGTGTGCGATGGTGTATATTATGGGATCAGGCTGCGCACCGCAGCAGTATAGATATATATTGGATCGGACTGCACGCCGCAGTAATACTTGTGTGGATCGTGCTGCACCCCGTAGTATCATACCGCTTGGGCCTAGGGAGCCCCTCCGAAGTCTGTATACACCCCCAGTGAGCGTCGTCGACGTTAAATGGAGCGGGCTGCGCGCTGCAGCGGTATATGTATTGGAGCGGGCTGCGCGCCACAGCATTATACTTATTCATATTCATATATACACTAAAATAGTTATATGTTATAGACATATGTATATGTCTCCATATATTGAGATGGATGTACACCGTAGTGGTACGAGTGAGGATGTGGCCAGTGTGGGACCTAGTTGAGATAGATGTGGACTGGAGATCGGAGTACTCATTATAGTGATGACTAACCTGTGGGGGTTACCTTAGAACTGTTTAGTGATAGCACATGAGTTCTTACTTTCAATTATTTCTTATTATTATTACTCACTGAGTTGAAATATACTCACCCCACTCCCCTGCACTTTTTGTGCAGATTCACAGGTGCCCAAGAGCAGTTGAGTTGTTGTAGCTGCTGATCATCATCTACTTTTGCGGAGACTACGAGGTAGCTGCCAGTGTCCGCAGAGCCTGTTTTCTCCTTCCTTATCATCTTGTTGTCTTTGTTTTGCCTAGACTTGTTTGTATTAGGATGTTACTCTGTAGAGGCTCAGTCTCGTGACACCACAATGTGTTTGGACCGTATTTTCGTATGTTTTTACTATCACACTTATCATTTGATATGATCACGTGCTGTTTATGTTTAATTTGATTAATTGGAATTAATAATTGGCTGGGTTAAGAGGTAATGTGGTCGGGCTTGCCTAGCATTGTGTTGGGTGCCATCACAACCGGGGTTTGGGTCGTGACACCTGCGGACTCTGCAGCTACCTCGACTACCCCGCAGATATCGCCTCGGAACAGCTACCGGATCAGGACTGCTGAGAGGTACCTGGATCTGCACACAAGGTGCAGGGAGTAAAATGAGTACTGCCAGACTCAGTGGTAATAAGCAGGGGTAAGACATCTGTAAGGCCCCGTAAAATTTTTGTGCATAAAACCTAGTAGATGTGGTGTCATGGTGCGAATGATGTGTTAGGAATGCGTAGAATTCTTCGCGGCGAGCTTGCTCGCCGCGGTTCGGACCCTTGGTAGTGATTTAAGTTTCAAAAATGTAGAGAAATAATTTTTCCGAAAAAGTGTCAAATATGCGGTCAAGAATGCGACCGCAGAATCAACATGCGGACCGCATTCTGACCGCAAATCGTTCCAGAGAGTTTCTCAAAAATCCGTCAAATGTGCGGTCGATATGCGATCGCATGTCAAATCTGCGGTGCATTTTGCGACCGCAGATCAAACATGCGGACCGCATTCCGGCCGCATTCCTTAACAGAAACTTGTAATTTTTGAGGCCATTTTGCGGTCACTTTGCGGACCGCATGTGTGTTCTGCGGTCGCATAGTGACCGCATAATTGACCCCGACCCGATTTTTGTAACATTTTGACCCGATCTCTTCTTTAATATAACACACCTCTTCTTCATTTTTATCATATCATCTCACCAAAAATTAGAGAGAGAAGAGAGGGTTTTTAGAGAGAGAAATCTTGCATCTTCAAGGATTGTTCCAATCATTTTAATTCCAAGGGATCCTAGGGCAAGGATTCAACTTCCCCAATATTTTCAAGGTAAAAACCCTAACTATTTTCTTTGATTTTCAGTTTTAAATTGGGTAAAGAGAGGTTTGCATATAATAGCTTTTGAAAATAGAATTTTTACACTCATGCATGATTATTTAACTTGATTTCTAGTAAAAAGAAGTGAGTAGAAGTAAGAGTCTTCAAGAACAAGGTTGGCAAGAGTAGGATATCTTGGGTAATCATAAAGTAGGAAGAAAACTCATCACCAGGTATGTATGGCTAATTTTGATTCTTGTGAAATCGCCCTTATGTGTAAAATTGTTTGGCATGTGTTGATTTGAGAAATTGTATGTGATTAATTGATGTTGTTGTTGGATATTCAAAGTTGTTGTTGAACTATGAGTGTTGTGGTAAGAAATATGAACCAAAAGGTAAATGAGAGTTGAATTGGGTAAAGAATTTGTGGATAATGATTATGATGGCCTATATGGCACCTTGTGGAAAAGAAATCGAAACACTTGAGAATTGGTTTATTGTGGAAAGAGATGAAACACTTGAATTATGGAAAATTGTTGAATATACATGTGTGAATATTATTGAATGTGGAAACATTGTAACTTGGTTGTGATATTGGCTTGAGAAGTAATTGAGAACATGAAACAATGTGCAAGTTGCTTATTTGAACTTGTTGAAATTGTGTGTAGTACCTTATCTGTTGTTTGAAATTGTTGTGTTTTCAACTGTAAGGCGGGGTCGTGTCGCGCGCCGCGACGTGGTGAAATAAGGTGTGGGTTGGGGTGATAAGGGTGGCCGAGGTAATAAGGGTGGTCGGGGGCAATAAGGATGGAAAGCGATCGAAATCGCTATTGAAAATTGATACATAAATCAATAATGTGAAATTGTGAAAGGAGACAACAGGAGAGTTTGCAACCTGGGGAGCACTGATTGCTCCTATGTTTGACTACTTGCAATTTATGTTGTTGATTGGTCGTTGTTCCATTTGTGACCTTGAATGTGCTTGTGTTGAGGCTTATCCGAAATGAGTAAAAGGTTGGGAACATGGTTAGTTAGCTTAATTGATTTCTTGATGTAATCTATTGGCTGTCTTAACACGGTGATTCTTGTTTAATGGCTTGAGTTTACTTGGGACAAAGTTTGTCCATACATACCAGTACAATTCAAGTGTACTGACGTCCCTTTTGCCGGGGACGCTACATTCGTATCATGATTGTAGGTGGATCAGTAGCAGGCACTTCAGCTCATCGGCAGTAGTATCCTTCTCCTTCCATTGCCCGTTTTGGTGAGCCCCTTTCTTCCTCGGGGCACAGTGTGGCTCATGCCACTTTTATTTCAGACTTTCTTTAGGATTTTGTAAGGTATAGCCGGGGCCTTGTTACCGGCAAGTATTGTATTTCCTTTTTGTATCCTAGAGGCTCCATAGACATGTAAACCGTGGGATTGTGGCCTATGTATATGTATGGGGCGTTGTAAATATAAATTATGAACTTGTTAGTAAATAAATCACATGGTTATGTTTATGCATTGTGAAATCAGTCATTGTTGGTAAGATATTTTGGTTAATGAGTAACAGTCAACACAGGGGTAACGCGTGGGAATGGAAGGCACCCAGGTCCGCTTGATTGGGGCGTGACGGTCAGGCGCCGGTCATGTCCCTCGATTTGGGGCGTGACAAACTTGGTATCAGAGCATATGGTTTTTAAAGTGTCCTAGGATGTCTCGGAGCCGTGTCTAGTAGTGCTCTTCTTATAGGTGTGTTGTCGACCACATCATATAAGTAGGGGGCTGCACGGACATTTAGGAATATTACCCTTCTTCATCACTCCAAATCGTGCGATAAAGCTTGACTATAAGATTGTTTTGTAACCCGTGCGTTGAGATTCAAGGTAAGTTTAAATGCTCTTTCGTCTATTTTATGTAGTGTTGTCATATGTCATGACCAATGGGAAAAGACATGGGTGTTATGGAGATTGCACATGTATCTTGTTGAATAAACCGTATGAATATATATAGTATAAGTACATAGTACTACAAGTATACTTTATTTGGGGAAAGGATTAGAAGTGATTACCCGCACGAAGAGGCATTGATTTGATAATTGATATGTAAGCTTAAATAGCAAGCATGGTTAGTGCAAGAAGTATATAATTGATCGTAAGGTGTGAAAGAATATTGGTTATATAAGCACGTGATATATGAGATAATGACTAAGAGATTAATGGGGAGAGTGTAAGTCTCTCATATGAGGTAAAAAGTTATGAAATAAGACTCAATTGGACCCTAGGTGAGAAGACCCTTGTCTTACGAACTTTATAAGGACCCAGAAATGTACGAAGTTGCGTTACACTCATAAAGGACATGCGTGGGGACTTGGAATCCCATACCTACGTGGCTGAATAGGAGAAGGGAACTTAGGAGATCAATACTATGGTGACTTAAATTTTCCTAATGGTCGAGTATATATATAAGAGGGATAGATATATGAGGCATATGTTCCTAAAGTTTCTACACTCAAGACTTGTGTCAAGATCCAGGATATTTTCCCCATGTGGGAGAGGGAGGACCATCGTGAGGCCACTTAAATACAATAAAACAAGAGCGAGACCATGTAGCTATGATATTTGAATATTTTGGTGAAGACATGTGTGGTCTAGAAAAGAGATTAAGGAATGTAAATTCTTCACGCATGGCAATGTGACTGATAGGGTCAACGATTCTAGAAAATAATAGTATGTTTGTAAAGAGACTTTTACTTGTCATAAGGTCAGGAGAAATGGGACCCAAGGAGGTACCATATGTCAAATGTGAAAGATTGTGAGTTCCTAGAATGGGCTAATCATAGATTTATGATTTAAACAAAGTTTCGGGATACTAAGAAAGCCAGAACGAGTGAGAGAAATGAATGTGTTGCCACAACAACCCAAGATGGTAATTGGGGCTTGATAGAGAGCCTCTAAAGAGCCTTACAAATAGATAAGTGTTAAGTGATGTTCAGACGAACACTCCTTGCTACATATGTCCCAATAAGAGTTAAGAAGTGAGCCGGATGGAATGCCTAAGGTAAGAGACCACGTAATATATGGAAGAGTGCGTGGCTATTCACTAACTAGGAAGAATGAGGTGAGAAGAAATGGTGAGAAAACCTTTAAATTGAGATGGTCATGGTTATTTAAAACAATTTTTGCATCAGAATGGTGGACTCACTTAGGGCACAAGTGTTAATAAAGGTTATGAGGGATTAACCGCAATGCAACGGACATGGGTGACACCGAATATCGACTAAAGGGGTCTAGAGATAGTTCATGTCTACACACAATGGGAAGCGAGGTTATCGTTGGTGAGGTTGTGGTACTGTAAAATGATTAAACAAGACATAATGATTTTTCAAGTTCACAGGAGGCAGACAAATGTGTGGAAAAATAAAGCTATTAATTATGCACTATCCGCAAAACAAGATGGGAATGAAAGGTTCGGAATGGATTGAAAGAGGATGAAAACTCGTGACAGACTAGACGTGTTTGGCATGATAACTCTTAAGCGGCAATATCAGGGAACTTTATTGGTAACTATAACATGGGGAATAAGGCGAGTTACTCGTCGGAGATAGAATTAGGGGGACTAAGCCTTACACTTAAGAGAAAAACCAAAAGTTGTTGTTGAAGGATTGAGGAGGATTTAAAGTTTCAGAGAATACCCTTCTCAGGATAGTGACCCTTCCTAAGTCATATGCATATAAAGGTTGTTGATATACGTTTGAGAGGTGTTTAACCGTAAAGAGGGATGCTAGGAATTTTCACAGCGGAAGTAGTGCAATTTCTTAAATTCTACAATGCACATATGGGGAGAAGAGGTTGGTTAAGAAAAGTTAGAGCACAATGCTACTTTACATTCGATACAATGCCGTGCAAGTTAGTGTTATTCGGGGTATATGTGCAAGTTAGCCAGTGCTATTCATTTGAGATAGGAGGTCATATGAGAAAACTCACTCCGTAATGCCTTTTGTTAAGAATCGTAAGAGTTAGTAGAAATGGTTCAGATGGGGTCGTAACTATATCAAGGAAATTATAGTGGAACTCAATTCGTGGAAGGTCTTATGTATGAGGAATATAGTAAGGATGTTCCGCTATCGATGTAAAGTATTAAGGTGAAAGTTATGCCTCCATGGTTGGTTAGGGTGTGTGTTGATGCAGCACGGAAAGGTTATAGAGTATGCTTTGAGATAACTCAAAAATCACGAGAAGAATTACCCGACACATGATTTGGAGCTTGCGACAGTTGTGTCTGCTTTGAAATATGGCGGTATTATCTTTATGGAGTTCATGTAGATGTGTTTTCAGACCCCAAGAGCCTCCAGTATTTGTTCAAGCAGAAGGAGCTAAATCTAAGACAGCGGCGGTGGTTAGAATTACTCAAGGACTATGATATGGACATATTGTACCATCCAGGGAAGGCAAATGTGGTAGCCGACGCTCTTAGTCGAAAATCCATGGGTAGTGTGACTCATTTGGGTGTGGATCAGAGGCTCCTGGCTCGAGAGGTTTACCAATTAGCCAGTTTGGGGGTTCGTATTTTGGCGTCAGACGGGGGGAATGTATTGGTGCATAATGGAGCAGAATCATCATTGGTCGCGGAAATCAAGGAAAAACAGTTCATGGATCCAGCATTGGTTCGGGTGAAGGAAGCAGAGTCATGAATGACAAGACCTCAGCATTTGTACTCAGCAGCGAAGATGGTGTATTGCGTTGTCAAGATAGGCTATGTGTTCCGGATGTGGACGAGCTTCGGGAAAGAGTGATGGCAGAGGCTCATACTTCCAGGTATTCTGTGCACCCTGGTTCAACGAAAATGTATCACAATCTCAAGGAGATTTATTGGTGGAATGGTATGAAAAGGGATGTGGCAGGCTTTGTAGCTAAATGTCCGAATTGTCAACAAGTGAAGGCCGAGCATCAACGACCCGGTGGATTAACTCAGCTTATAGAAATACCAAGGTGGAAATGGGAGATGATCAATATGGATTTCGTGGTGGGGTTACCTCGCACTCAGCGTAAGTTTGACTCAATATGGGTGATAGTGGATCGACTCACCAAATCAGCTCACTTCCTTCCTGTCAAGTCCACTGATACTGCGGAGCAATATGCAAGATTGTACATCAACGAGATAGTAAGGCTTCATGGCACTCCACTTTCTATCATCTCAGATCGTGGGGCTCAGTTCACAGCTAACTTTTGGAAGAAGTTTCAGCAAGGTTTGGGAACTCATGTGAATCTCAGCACAACTTTCCATCCACAGATCGATGGTCAGGCCGAGCGGACCATTCAGACGCATGAAGATATGTTACGGGCTTGTGTCTTAGATTTTAAAGGTAATTGGGATGAACACGTGCCACTGATAGAATTTGCTTACAATAACAGCTATCATGCTAGCATTCAAATGGCCCCGTTTGAGGCATTATACGGGAGAAGATGTAGATCGCCAATTGGGTGGTTTGAGGTAGGTGAAGCGGAATTGCTAGGGCCAGATATGGTGTACGAAGCTATGGAAAAGGTCAAGGTTATTCAGGAGAGAATGAAAACAGCACAGAGTCGTCAAAAGTCCTATGCAGACGTTCATCGAAGGGATTTGGAGTTTCAAGTCGATGATTGGGTGTTCTTGAGGGTATCTCCTATTAAGGGAGTCATGCGATTCGGAAAGAAAGGGAAATTGAGTCCTAGGTATGTCGGGCCATATCGGATCATTCAAAGGATTGGTCAAGTTGCTTATAGGCTAGAATTGCCTCCTGAGATGTCATCAGTGCATCCGGTATTCCATGTGTCCATGTTGAAGAAAGTGATTGGAGATCCATCCACCATCATGCCAGTCGAAGCTATAGAGGTTAATGAAGATCTGTCATATGAAGAGGTTCCAGTTGCCATTCTGGATAGGCAAGTCCGTAAGTTGATAAATAAGGAAGTTGCCTCCGTTAAAGTATTGTGGCGAAGTCAACAAGTTGAGGAGGCCACATGGGAAGCCGAAAAAGAGATGAAAGAAAAGTACCCCCATTTGTTCGATCAAGCCTAGAAGAAATTAGGTGACCCTCCTACTTCTAGTAACTGTCATCTTGTCCAAGTTGTTTCCCTCTTAGTGTTAGTAAAAGCCTCCTCCATTTTGTAAAGAGTTATGTGTTAAGTAAGCGACTAATAGTAAGTGTAGATTGGTAGTGGTTTGTTTGTGTGTACATGTTGTGTTAAAATGGTTGAATAAGGAAAGGACTCATTGAAGTGACTAGTTATGTGCAATAGTAACAAGGTGATAAAATGTGTGCATTTGTTGAGGCAAGAAAGTATATACAAGTTGTGAAAAGTGTTGTATTTGTGTATTGTTGTTTGGTAATGTGTTTCGGGGGCCCTCTGTCAGGTGGATATGTCCATAATACAAAGGAAACTCTGGCGAAATTTTTCTAAAATATAAGAGTTAGTCAAAATTTTGATAGCTTGCATATCATGTCTTTCAAAACTCATTTATTTCAAAATCCTCATTCGAGGACGAATGATCTTAAGGGGGGAGGATGTAAGGCCCCGTAAAATTTTTGTGCATAAAACCTAGTAGATGTGGTGTCATGGTCCGAATGATGTGTTAGGAATGCGTAGAATTCTTCGCGGCGAGCTTGCGAGCCGCGGTTCGGACCCTTGGTAGTGATTTAAGTTTCAAAAATGTAGAGAAATAATTTTTCCGAAAAAGTGTCAAATATGCGGTCAAGAATGCGACCGCAGAATCAACATGCGGACCGCATTCTGACCGCAAAACGTTCCAGAGAGTTTCCCAAAAATCGTGTCAAATGTGCGGTCGATATGCGATCGCATGTCAAATCTGCGGTGCATTTTGCGACCGCGGATCAAACATGCGGACCGCATTCTGGCCGCATTCCTTAACAGAACCTTGTAAAATTTGGGGCAATTCTGCGGTCACTATGCGGACCGCATGTGTGTTCTGCGGTCGCATAGTGACCGCATAATTGACCCCGGCCCAGATTTTTGTAACATTTTGACCCGATCTCTTCTTTAATATAACACACCTCTTCTTCATTTTTATCATATCATCTCACCAAAAATTAGAGAGAGAAGAGAGGGTTTTTAGAGAGAGAAATCTTGCATCTTCAAGGATTGTTCCAATCATTTTAATTCCAAGGGATCCTAGGGCAAGGATTCAACTTCCCCAATATTTTCAAGGTAAAAACCCTAACTATTTTCTTTGATTTTCAGTTTTAAATTGGGTAAAGAGAGGTTTGCATATAATAGCTTTTGAAAATAGAATTTTTACACTCATGCATGATTATTTAACTTGATTTCTAGTAAAAGAAGTGAGTAGAAGTAAGAGTCTTCAAGAACAAGGTTGGCAAGAGTAGGATATCTTGGGTAATCATAAAGTAGGAAGAAAACTCATCACCAGGTATGTATGGCTAATTTTGATTCTTGTGAAATCGCCCTTATGTGTAAAATTGTTTGGCATGTGTTGATTTGAGAAATTGTATGTGATTAATTGATGTTGTTGTTGGATATTCAAAGTTGTTGTTGAACTATGAGTGTTGTGGTAAGAAATATGAACCAAAAGGTAAATGAGAGTTGAATTGGGTAAAGAATTTGTGGATAATGATTATGATGGCCTATATGGCACCTTGTGGAAAAGAAATCGAAACACTTGAGAATTGGTTTATTGTGGAAAGAGATGAAACACTTGAATTATGGAAAATTGTTGAATATACATGTGTGAATATTATTGAATGTGGATACATTGTAACTTGGTTGTGATATTGGCTTGAGAAGTAATTGAGAACATGAAACAATGTGCAAGTTGCTTATTTGAACTTGTTGAAATTGTGTGTAGTACCTTATCTGTTGTTTGAAATTGTTGTGTTTTCAACTGTAAGGCGGGGTCGTGTCGCGCGCCGCGACGTGGTGAAATAAGGTGTGGGTTGGGGTGATAAGGGTGGCCGAGGTAATAAGGGTGGTCGGGGGCAATAAGGATGGAAAGCGATCGAAATCGCTATTGAAAATTGATACATAAATCAATAATGTGAAATTGTGAAAGGAGACGGCAGGAGAGTTTGCAACCTGGGGAGCACTGATTGCTCCTATGTTTGACTACTTGCAATTTATGTTGTTGATTGGTCGTTGTTCCATTTGTGACCTTGAATGTGCTTGTGTTGAGGCTTATCTGAAATGAGTAAAAGGTTGGGAACATGGTTAGTTAGCTTAATTGATTTCTTGATGTAATTTATTGGCTGTCTTAACACGGTGATTCTTGTTTAATGGCTTGAGTTTACTTGGGACAAAGTTTGTCCATACATACCAGTACAATTCAAGTGTACTGACGTCCCTTTTGCCGGGGACGCTACATTCGTATCATGATTGTAGGTGGATCGGTAGCAGGCACTTCAGCTCATCGGCAGTAGTATCCTTCTCCTTCCACTGCCCGTTTTGGTGAGCCCCTTTCTTCCTCGGGGCACAGTGTGGCTCATGCCACTTTTATTTCAGACTTTCTTTTGGATTTTGTAAGGTATAGCCGGGGCCTTGTTACCGGCAAGTATTGTATTTCCTTTTTGTATCCTAGAGGCTCCGTAGACATGTAAACTGTGGGATTGTGGCCTATGTATATGTATGGGGCGTTGTAAATATAAATTATGAACTTGTTAGTAAATAAATCACATGGTTATGTTTATGCATTGTGAAATCAGTCATTGTTGGTAAGATATTTTGGTTAATGAGTAACAGTCAACACAGGGGTAATGCGTGGGAATGGAAGGCACCCAGGTCCGCTTGACTGGGGCAACCCGGTCAGGCGCCGGTCATGTCCCTCGATTTGGGGCGTGACAACATCGTAGATAAGAAATCCACAATAAAGCACTATGTAAAGCTGTAATCAATACCCTGTAACAGTTCGATATCAACAGTAAAGTACCAACAAGTATCAGCAAAATAGTATAACAGCTATCAGATGTAGCTAAATGCAATGCAATGCATGATATGACCGCTACGGCGCGTATACGTAGCCCGATCCAATTTGGGTACCCGTGCTCACTGTGGGGTTTCAGACTCCGGAAGGGCTCCTACAGCCCAATCACAATATCATGAATATACGCTGCGGCGTGCAGCCCGATTCACTACCGGTCAGCTAATATCCAAATGCAGCCTCGCAGGCTCAAAAGTAGTTTTAAAAACTTTATCATTTTAGTTGAATACGGTATGTCAAAGTTCCAGAGATTGGAAAATCATAATAATAGTAATAGCTTCGGACTGGTAGTAAAACTAGCATGTCAATATCACAGCACAATGCTAACGATCCTCGCAGGATCCCAATAACTGGCTCACAGCCCATAAATGTACTCAACCATTCAAGAAGGAGGTTCAACGGCTCAAGAATAGCCAATATCACAATATAATACGCAACCATCCGAGAAGGAGGTTCAACGGCTCAAAAATAGCCAATATCATAATACAGTATCAACAGGTCGGACTAAGCCATAGTCCCCAAATCACAATCGACCCTGCACTCACAAGAGAGTACGTGTCTCGCCGCTATACAGCGTCACAAAGTGGTATACCGGGGTTTCGAACCCGCTGGTCATCACCCAGATCTATTACTCACCTCAATACGGCTCGACGACTAATCTGCGATGCCCTTGCCACAAGAATCAAGCACTGCACACGTAGAATCTGATCAAATATAGTGGAAATACATCGAATTAGGCCAATGGGACATAACCCAATGGAAAGAACTCGAAAAATACTCAAAAACACGAAATTGGCAAAACCCGAGCCCCGGGCCCATATCTCAAAAAATTTCGAAATTCATATTTCCGGAATCCTCGTCTCGCCACGAGTCCGTACATACCAAATTCACAAAAATTGGAGTTCATTTGTCCCCTTAAATCACTATTTCTATCCAAGAGGGTTTTCTACCCTTTTCAACAAAAATTCTCTAATTAAACACTAAAACTTGCAATAGATTCGAGTTATACCACCAAAATTGAGTTAAGAACACTTACCCCGTTGTTCTCCCAAAAAATCCCCCGAAAAATCGCCCTATCCGAGCTCCAAATCGTCAAAAATGGCAAAATATTTTCGGACCTCACGGCACTGTTCATGGGCACTGTTCACAGCAGATTTTTCTGCAATTTCTGTCCATTTTCTAAGTCCAGAATTATTCCGAGACACCTCCGAAACACTTCCGAGCGCTTGGGGCTCCAAACCAAATATGCAAATTGACTCTAAAACATCACACGAACTCGCTCGAGTGATCAAATCGACGAAATAACATCAAAATCATCAATTTTCATCAAATCAAGGCCTAAGTTTCCAAAAAATTCCAAAAATACACTTTCGATCAAAAACCAGAACAAACGATGTCCGAATAAACTGAAAATTTGCGGACATATCCAAAATCACATGACAAAGATACAAAAATTATCAGAATTCCATTCCGACCCCCGGATCAAAATCTCACCTACCGTTCGAATTTCGCCAAAATTCAACCTTAGCCAATTCAAGCCTATTTCTACACCAGACCTCCGAATTCAATTCCGATTGTTCCCCTAAGTCAAAAATCACCTCCCGGAACTAACCGAAACATCAGAATCTGATTTCGAGCCCTCTAATTAAATAGTCAACTCCATGTTGACTTTTCACGTTCAAGCTTCCTTCAAAAGGCTATATGCCTCATTTTCAATCCAAATCACTCCTAACTCACCCGATAGACTATAACACTTATGTAAAAGTAAAAAACACATAAATTCAAGATAACGGGATGGTAATTCCCTTGACGACGGGCCGGGTCGTCACAAGTAATAGTGAATAATGGTCCGAATAAGTCATAGGTAAATGATTTACCATAGAGTCTGGGTATAACTTAAGCCAATCAAAATTGGCTCAGCATCGATCGAGTCTTTCCAAAATCGTATAACCAGGAGCATATTTATTTGTCCATGTAAATCTACTACAATGAAAACCTAAATCTAATAGTTGACAAACATTCAAACAGTCAAGAAATTTTTCCACTCTAGTATTTCTAAGAGGTAATCCTCCATACTTTTCATTATGATTAACAACTTCATTAAAATCACCAGTGACTAATCAAGGCATATTGTAATTATTTTTTAACATAAATTAGGTTATCCCAAAGAGATTGTCGTCTAGAAGTAGTATGCTTAGCATAAATCGCAAATAATAACCAAGGATGATTAAGTGAACATACCTGAACCAAGCAGTGGATTTCCTGATCAGAAGTTACAAATTCAGTTACTGTAGTACCCTCTTCCTTCCAAAAAACTACCAAACCCCCTAAAAGGCCATTGGCTGGTACTTGAGACATATGGTTAAAGCCAAAATCATCACGAAGCCTAGAATGGTCATGCATGTGAGTTTCTAACAGTATGACTAACACAGGCAGATGATTGTCCAATAAAGATCTAAAATGGCGCCTAAACTCAGGATTATGTGAGCCCCTACAATTCCATATTATGATATTCATAAAGGAACTAGGGTAAAAAGTGTTGTCCTCCGGAACTAGACTCCTCTGCATGGGAAGGGAAGGAGAATGTTTGACATTCAGCAGTGTATTCTGATGAAGAGTGGGTATAACTACCATTGCATACTTCACTATCGATGGGTTTAAGGTTCTCCTGGAGTTTAGACTGCATGCTTCTAGGTCGGGTGGACATTTGAGAATAATGTTTTTTCGTACTGTTCTTTTAGGTCGTAAAGAAGAATCCCCTTGAGCCACCAGAACTCCGTCCTTGTTTCTCTCATTTCCAGTAGAGTCTCTGCTAATTCTCTCCTTGAAGGACTGTCTAGTGCGTGTAGTGATTGTGGAGGTGTGTGAGGGGAAGAGTCGAGTTGACTGAAGTTTTCCAAGAGACTCATTGGACTGGCATATGGAGATAGAGGGTTGAATGTGTTGAGAGATTGGAACCACGGAGCAAATGTTTGGCCCATATGATGAGGTGGGTAAAAAGGCATCAGACAGATAATTGGATTTGTATGGAGATTCATGGGATTCATTGGATAAATCCAGGGTTGAGTCGAGGACGATGGGTGAGTGTGGACTGGAAGAGGAGTTTTGGTGGTGAACCATTGGTTCTGTGTGTAAGCCTCCAAACCTAGTCTCATTCCTTCCGTTACTATCTCGGCTAGGTGAGATAGATTCTGAATGAGAAGAATTACTTCCTGGCCATTCAATTCCACTGTAAAAGTTAGTGCATGTCCCTGTAATCCCATCTCCAACCATAATTGAAGATGATGGTCTATCGAGGGGAGTTGGGATATGTAAACCAAGGGATTTGATAGGTAAGGTGGTTGGGGACCTTGCATGATCAGACGAGGTAGGTGAAATAGGTCATTGTTTGCTTGAAGATTGTCATGCATGGTTGGATAGTAAGTGCTGTGAAGAAGGAAAGGGCGGGGCATTATCAGATGTTATGTTTAAAGAGGAATTAGTATGATATGCTATTACTAATGAAGGGGGGGGGAGTTAAGAGCCTGTTTTAGAGCTGGTTGTGTAATGGTAGACAGAGTATTAGGTGGAAGCAATAGGTGAGGATTGGCACATACAGTGCAATCATTTTGTTCCTGAGGAGGAATGTGAATTTGGATGTATTGAGCTGACTCTACTGTAGCATGCAATTTCTCTTTAAGCAAACTAATTACAGAAGTGGAGGTGTCATGTAGGGACGGATGAGGAGCTGATTTGGCATTTGTTGAGTGGCTATTGAGGGAGGCAATTCTGTTACGTGGAGAAGTGGACTTATGTGTCTGTATGGGTTTAATCGAATTAGTGAGAAAATCTAGGGAAGAGGGAGAATTAATAATGAAATTATCTGTAAGAGGATTTGTTGGATTTTGTGGAAAAATATTAGGGGAGTGGAACAGTCCAACGTGGGAATTATTAATAACTGTTAAAGGTGTTAAAGTAGAAGCAAGATTAGAAACCCTATCAGCTAAAGCTTCTATCCTTATTGGTTTAGTAGTAGGATTAACATTACCAGTTTTGGATAAATAATTAAAAGGATTAACACTTTCGATATTGGGCTTTGTTGTAGTTGGCCTTACAAGGTTAGAACCCACATCGTGGCCATGACGAATAGGAAACTTACCTGGTGCATGCAGATTCTGCTCCACCGCCATGTTCATGGTGTTTTTAGAAATTGAAGAAGCTGAATTAAATCGTCTAGGAAATTCCACCAGGTGCCATGCACCTTCTGTAGACACTGTAGGGTCTGTAGGAGTTGATGTAGAAGTAGTTGACATATTGAAATGATTTGGAGAAGAACAGTTAAAGTTTGCATGTCCAAAGCATCCACAATTTGTGCATAACATGTTTAAACTTTCATAATGAATTTGTTGCCGATGATGACCAATATTGACATGAGTTTTTAATGGTTTTTCCAGTGGAACCTCAATACATATTCTTGCATACCGACCTCTAGTGGTTGATGAAGTGCACGAATCAACCCGTAAAAGCTTTCCTAATTTTGAACAAACACGCTGAAGGGTCGCTGAAGCGGAAGGCAGACGACTAGGGAAGATCGCGGAAGCGGAGGTGTGTCCGCAGGAGCGGTCTCGTAGGTACGAGACTTGGGCCGCAGAAGCGAAACTGGGCGGCTTGGTGTGGTCTCGCAAAAGCGACCATTTGGTCGCAGAGGCGGCATCGCAGAGGTGGATTTTGTCCGCAGAAGCTGAAATCGTGCCTGTGTTAAAAATAAGAGAAGGGTGAAAATTTCATAAGTTACAAAAACATTGGTCTCGGTTTTAAGAGGCGAATTAGGCGATTTGGGCGAGAAATTGCTGGGAGATCATAGGGTTATCATCGGAAGGTGAGTTTTATGGTTCATTTACACGTTTTTATCTTGAAATCCTCCTCTATTTCACTGAAATTGGATCAAATTGTGAGGAAATTTAGCCTAAGCTAGGGCTTTAGTAAAATGTCGATTTGAGTGGGCAAACAGAGTCCGATTTTGGAAAACTTTATATGCATAGACTCGTCTTGAGACGAGGGTTCCGAATAAGTAATTTTTGTAATTTTTCAAGAAGCGTACCAAAAGTCGGGTTTTGACAACTTTGTGGGTTTTGATGCAATTTGGGTTATTTCGAATGGGTTACGTGAATTTAGCATATATTGATGTATTATCATTGATTTTGAGCAGATTTGGCACCCGAGGAGATAGATTTGTGAGGCAAGCGCAAGGCGGACTGAGGCTTCTACCGGTTCGAGGTGAGTGGTAGTAGTAAATAATGTACCGAGGGTTTGAAACCCCGTACTAGCACTTCACAGTGCTATGTTGAGATGAGATACACGTCTTGTGATGGGCGTGGTGACATTGCGATTGGGGGTTCGGACTTGGTCCTTCCCGGCTAATAGAATACTGTGTATTATGACTGATAATGAGATTATAACTGTGTAACTGGGCTAATAGCCATGTTTGGAGCCTTGTGCCAATCTGTAGAGCATTAGGGAACCTGTAGAGCTAGGTGACACTTATATCGTGATGGAAACTTACACTCGGCCGTAAAACTAGCTGAATAGCCTATTAAGAGCCAGTACTAGATGTGTACTGTGAGAGATAGATTACTTAGGGTGGAAGCTCCCTGATTTAGCTGAGTGGGCCTGAAAGGCCAATTCTATACTAATTGAGACATGGTCGAGGGCCCGTTAGGAGGTATTATATACATATATATAAATATTTGATGGGGCTGCACACCATAACAGTATATATATATATATATATATTGGATCGGGCTGCACGCCGCAACAGTATACCTATTGGATCAGGTTGCACGCCGCAGCAGCATATATATTGGATCGGGCTGCATGCCGCAGTAGTGTATATATTGGATCGGGCTACACGCCGTAGTAGTATATATATTAGATCGGGCTGCACGCCGCAGCAGTATACATATTGGATCGGGCTGCACGCCGCAATAGTATACATATTGGATCGGGCTGTACGCCGCAGAAGTATATATATTGGATCAGACTACACGCCGCAGCAGTATATACATATTGGATTGGGCTGCACGCTGCAGCATTATACTTATTCAGATACTGTAACGACCCGACCAATAATTTTTAGAATTTATGCCCCGATCTCCCGTTAACTGCTTCCCATAAGTTCATTTCTGCTATTTTGGTTTGCTGAGATGTTCAGTGTTAGGATTTAGAGTGTTTTGGGACACATAGTCCCTAGATGGGAGCTTAAGAGTTGAAAGATGGTCCGTATTTGGAACAGTGTGAATTTTGTTTGGGAGCGTGTTTGGAATGAATTTTGGGGGTTCGTAGCTTATTTAGGCTTGAAATGCTCAAGTTTGAATTTTTGAAGTTTCTGGTCCAATAGTGAGATTTTGATTCCGAGCGTTGGAATTTAATTCTGAAAGCTTCTGTAGCTCCGTTATGTCATTTTGGACTTGTCTACAAAATTTGGCGTCATTCCTAGTTGAAATGATAAGGTTTCAGCATGAGGTTAATTATTTGAAGATTTGGAAGTTCATAAGCTTGATTTTGATTCAATTCGTTGTTTCGATATTGTGTTATATGATTTAAAGCTTTGATCGAGTCTGTGTTAGGTTATATAACTTGTGTGTGTGATTAGACGGGGTCCCGGGAGACTCGGGTGAGTTTCGGATAGGTTTAGGCTATGTTGCGCTTGTTTTGGATACTTTGTCATCGTTTCTTCAAGCAAAAATGATATCATATTAAGCAAATGATATCCAAATTTAGTTTTGTTTGAACCATTAGATCTGTCAAAATTTTTGAGCCATAGGAAAAAGAATCATCGAATTTGGACATCGTATGAGGAAGTTATGCTCAGTTTCGTGTCAGGAAAAATTGATGGTTTCTGCTATGTTCGCAAATGCGAACTTTTTATCGCATTTGCGATGCCCAGTTCGCAAATGCGAACTTTTTGTCGCAAATGCGACCTCTGCCAGCCTTTTTTTGTTTGCAATATCTAAGGGTTCGCAATTGCGAACCCTGGGTCGCAAATGCGACATCTGAGGCCTGTTAAGTGAGGTTTTTGACGGGATATTCACCCATTTTTCAATTTTCTCAAAATCTAAACCTCCATAGACGATTTTCCAAAGACCCAAACTTCTGCAAATCATTGGGTAAGTGTCTCTAATCCTTTTCCAACTATATTTTGTGATTATATCTTAGATTTAACATCAAATTCATGAGAATCTAAAGGAAAATTTGGGGAAAATTGTGAAATCTTTCAAAAATGCAAAATGATGATTTGAATGACCAAATGGTATCGTAATTAGATAATTTTTGTATGGGTGAACTCGTAACGGAATGGGTGTTCAGTTTTTGTAATTTGTTTTGGGTTCCGAGGTGTGGGCCCGATGAGTTGACTTTTGTTGACTTTTTGCATATTATGTAAGAATCATAGTTTTGTTAATTGAAATTGTTTCCTCTTGCATTGTTTGATGTATTCAAGTTATTTTTGGCTAGATTGAGCCGAGCATTGATGAATTGGGAAAGGAAAAGCTAAATTGAGTATTGAATTGACCGGATTGAGGTAAGTATCTTGCCTAACCTTGTGTGGGGGACCTCCCCTTAGGATTTGAGTCTTCTCTATTGATTGTAGTCCGTGTACGCGAGGTGACGAGTGCGTGCTCGGATTTAATTGTGGTAAATTATCCCTTTTAGGTTCTTAGACTTGTGAAATTCACCGAGTTGGAAGATAATATTGATATGATTAAGTCCCATGTTATTAATTTCACCTCTACATGTCTTGATTGATATTTGTTGCTCTTCTTGATTTAATTCTGCTGTTAAATGGGCTTTTACGTGTTTAAAATAAAGGCAAGTACCCTTCTATATTCATAATGCCCACCCTAACTACTCGCCTTTAAATTGAAAATTCATAAATGTTATATCTGATATAATTAATCGGTTTTAATTGGAAGAAAGATAGGTATCTCATAATTAATTGATATTTCTTAAATGGTAATTATTTGATTCATGTTAACTTCCTTACTATTGAATACTCCTTGATTGTAAGTTTACCTGTAACCTTGTGCAATTATATTATATGTCCAACTGTTGTGGTATTAGTGTAGTTGTTATGTGTTTGTTACTCCTCGATTGTCATTGAGGTTATTGTGTTTTTCCTTGGTGTTCCGCGACTTTATTAGTTATTGTTGAATCCATTGTCGGGACGTTATTATTTCTGCTGTTGATTTTCCCTTGCTGGGATACTATTGTTACTGTGTGGTTGTTGGTACCATGATGCACGAGGTCTCTGCCGTGCGGTTATTGTTGGGGATTTACACGAGGTCTTTGCCGTGTTGTTGTTGCTATTGATGTCTTTGCACATGCGGCGTAATAAGGCAGGATATGTTATATATTTATGTGTGGGTTGCGCATGTGGCGGAATAAGGTGGGAATATTGTGATGCACGTGTGGCGAAATAAGACGGTGTTGCTATGTTGTTATTGATTGCACACATGGCAAAATAAGGAGGGATATGTCAGGGGCTGATTATGAAGGACTGCGGGTTCAATTCCCGGGAGTACCTCTGTTGTTATTACGAAGGACTACGGGTTCAATTCCCGGGAGTTCCTCTGTTGTTATTATGAAGGACTATGGGTTCAATTCCCAGGAGTTCCTCTGTTGTTCTTATGAAGGACTATGGGTTCAATTCCCGGGAGTTCCTTTGTTGTTATTATGAAGGACTATGGGTTCAATTCCCGGGAGATCCTCTGTTATTTGTATGTCGGGCTACGGGGTTCGATTCCCGAAAGTTCCGTATAAACTCAATATGATATGACTGATAGTTTTATTGTTTCTATCCGGGGTGAATGAGTCGGGTGCTAATTGTTCCCATTTCTTATAGTTACTAGTTGGCAGGATTCCTTTTAGATACACTTGCACTAGCATACACGTGGCTGGACCCTTCTATTTGAGATGAATCCCTTCTGATTTGACTGAGGTTAGAGATATGACATCGTTTATCCATTGTATATGTGAATGTGACTCTAGTTGAGTAGATAGTTATTGATGGGGCACGAGATGCCAAGTGTTAGATTTCATATTCTGGGTATTTCCATGAGTTGTGGCTAATCTCAGAGTTGTGGTAGGATTGAGGAAAAAGTTGGAAAGGCTTTATGTAAGGATCATTTCAGAATAGCGACTTAGCGATTTGTTTGGTCTCGTTATGTTGTTATTTCAGGACTTGGGTTGTGATTTCTACTGTCATTTTTGTATTATCATTTATTGTATCTTGATTTTTCTTATTGTCCGATGTCCTTGTTGTAAATTGTTGTGTTCTTATTTATCCGGATAGTCCTTACATATTCACATAGCATCTCTATCTTATCTGTTATATTGTTTATTGATTGGTAGGTGTCATGACTGTTCCTCGTCACTACCCCATCGAGGTTAGTCTTGATACTTACTGGGCACCGCCGTGGTGTGCTCATACTACTCTTCTGCACATTTTTGTTGTGCAGATACAGGTACTTTCGTTCAGTTCTGTCAGCCTTGGAAGGAGGCATACCGGTAGAGACTTCAAGGTATATCTGCTACGTCCGCAGACCGAGGAGTCCCTTTTCTAGTTTTCTGTAAAAAAAGTGTAGTGTTTCATTATTTCTTCTTATATAGATATTCTTGAGTTAGAGCCTCTTATGTATCCTCTTAGCTTGTGATTTGTAAGTTTCCGGGTTTTGGGAATTGTCGTCAGTTTTGAGTTTGTTATGCTACGTGCCAAGCGGTACCTTAAGCACCATTTTATTTCTCTAATTTAGTTTGTTTTGCTTGTTTCCGCAAATTTTTGTTATCTTCCGTGTTGTTAGGCTTACCTAGTCGGTGGGACTAGGTGCCATCACGACATGTTCATGGAGGGTGAACTAGGGTCGTGACAAGTTGGTATCTGAGCTCTAGGTTCATAGGAGTCACAGATCACAAGCCGGTTTATTAGTGTCTCGTGGATCGGTACGGAGATGTCTGTATTTGTCTGCGAGAGGCTATGTATCTGTTAGGAAAAATTTCACTTTATTTGATTTCTCTGTCGTGCGAGATTTTAACATCCGCAATCCTAAAGCCCTGTCTTCTACTCTCTCACAGATGGTGAGGACACGTACTATCCGAGGTGATCAGGCACCCGCGCCCCCTGCTGCAGCCGCCGAAGTTCGGGGTCAAGGTAGAGTTCGAGGACCCGCATGTGGTGCAGCGAGGGCACCTGCACGAGCTGCCGCAGATGCACCACCAGCAGATCCAGCTATAGTCCAGGCACCCGACACGCCTAGTGTTACTACTACCCCAGCTGTTCAGGGGACTTTGGCATAGTTCATGAGTATCTACACCGCTTTGGATTAGGCCGGATTACTTCCCCTTGCTGCAACTACACCCTAGGCTGGGGGAGGAGCACAGACTCCCGCCGCCCGCATTCCTGAGCAGCGAGCGCACATTGAGCATGTTCCCGAGATTATTCCTGTGCCGCTAGTGGAACCAGTTCATCCTGAGGGCATGGTAGCGGTTTCCGAGCAGGAGCAGGTGAGACTAGAGAGGTTCAAGAAGTATGGCCCTCCGGTATTCAGTGGATTACCATCAGACAATGCATTGGGTTTCCTTGATGAGTGTTACCGTATTCTCCGTACTATGGGTATCTCGGGATCGAGCGGGGTTTCTTTCACTACTTTCCAGCTTCGAGGGGCCTCCTATGATTGGTGGCGCACCTATGGGTTAGACAGTCCAGAAGAGGTAGCTTCATTGACATGGACTCAGTTTTTAGATATGTTTCTGAGAGAGTTTGTCCCTCAGAGCCTCAGGGATGCACGGCGCGAGGGGTTTGAGCATTTACGCCAGGGTCCCATGACCGTTTCGGAGTATGCTGTCCGTTACACCAGTTTGGCTAGACATGCCCCAGCCTTGGTTTGGTCTGTAGGAAAATATAGGACTTGGACATGCGTCCGGAGTTGAATTATGAGGCCTAGAGCCTAAGTTATGGATTTTTCTGTGAAATTGTTTTTGCTGTAATTATTAAAGAAAAATTAATTAAATGACCTTGGTATCGGGCTCGTATTTTGGTTTCTGACGCCCGGTACGAGTCTTAAATATTATATATGTACTTTCTGCAAAGTTTGGTGACAATTGGAGGTCGTTTGATATGTTTAGGACCTTGAGTTCCAAGTTTGAAAGTTTTGAAAACCAAAAGTATGAAAATCATGAACTTGAGGCTTGATTTGATGAAAACGATGTTATATTGGCGATGTGATCGCACGAGCTAGTTTGTAATGTGTTTTTGATGTTGTGTACACGTTTTGTTTGGAGCCCGGGGGGCTCGGGTAAAGATTTGGTAGGCCGTTGGTTCAATTTCTGAATTTTAACACTGCTGGTTTTACCGAGCTGTTCGCTTCCCAAATGCGAAGCTTTTCTCACAATTGCAAGAAGTCCCAGAGGAACTCCCGGGAATTGAACCCATAGTCCTTCATATTGGATCGGGCTGCATGCCGCAGCAGTGTATATATTGGATCGGGCTACACGCCGCAGTAGTATATATATTAGATCGGGCTGCACGCCGCAGCAGTATACATATTGGATCGGGCTGCACGCCGCAACAGTATACATATTGGATCGGGCTGCACACCGCAGAAGTATATATATTGGATTGGGTTGCACGCTGCAGCATTATACTTATTCAGATACTGTAACGACCCGACCGATCATTTTTAGAATTTACGCCCTGATCTCCCGTTAAGTGCTTCCCATAAGTTCATTTCTGCTATTTTGGTTTGCCGAGATGTTCGGTGTTAGGATTTAGAGTGTTTTGGGACACTTAGTCCCTAGATGGGAGCTTAAGAGTTGAAAGATGGTCCGTATTTGGAACAGTGTGAAAACGACCTCGGAATGGAATTCTCATGGTTCCGTTAGCTCCGTTAGGTGATTTTATGGTTGGGAGCGTGTTTGGAATGAATTTTGGGGGTTCGTACCATATTTAGGCTTGAAATGCCGAAGTTTGAATTTTTGAAGTTTCTGGTCCGATAGTGAGATTTTGATTCCGAGGGTTGGAATTTAATTCTGAAAGTTTCTGTAGCTCCGTTATGTCATTTTGGACTTGTCTACAAAATTTGGCGTCATTCCTAGTTGAAATGATAAGGTTTCGGCATGAGGTTAATTATTTGAAGATTTGGAAGTTCATAAGCTTGATTTTGATTCAATTCGTTGTTTCGAAATTGTATTATATGATTTGAAGCTTTGAGCGAGTCCATGTTAGGTTATATGACTTGTGTGTGTGATTAGACGGGGCCCCGGGAGTCTCGGGTGAGTTTTGGATAGGTTTAGGCTATGTTGCGCTTGTTTTGGATACTTTGTCATCGTTTCTTCAAGCAAAAATGATATCATATTAATCAAATGATATCCAAATTTAGTTTTGTTTGAACCATTAGATCTGTATCAAAATTTTTGAGCCATAGGAAAAAGAATCATCGAATTTGGACATCGTATGAGGAAGTTATGCTCATTTTCGTGTCAGGAAAAATTGCTGGTTTCTGCTATGTTCGCAAATGCGAACTTTGTGTCGCATTTGCGATGCCCAATTAGCAAATGCGAACTTTATGTCGCAAATGCGACCTCTGCCAGCCTTTTTTTGTTCGCAATATCTAAGGGTTTGCAATTGCGAACCCTGGGTCGCAAATGCGACATCTGAGGCCTGTTAAGTGAGGTTTTTGACGGGATATTCACCCATTTTTCAATTTTCTCAAAACCTAAACCTCCATAGACGATTTTCCTAAGACCCAAACTTCTGCAAATCATTGGGTAACTGTCTCTAATCCTTTTCCAACTATATTTTGTGATTATATCTTAGATTTAACATCAAATTTATGAGAATCTAAAGGAAAATTTGGGGAAAATTGTGAAATCTTTCAAAAATGCAAAATGATGATTTGAATGACCAAATGGTATCGTAATTAGATAATTTTTGTATGGGTGAACTCGTAGCGGAATGGGTGTTCAGTTTTTGTAATTTTTTTGGGTTCCGAGGTGTGGGCCCGAGGAGTTGACTTTTGTTGACTTTTTGCAAATTGTGTAAGAATCATAGTTTTGTTAATTGAAATTGTTTTCTCTTGCATTCTTTGATGTATTCAAGTTATTTTTGGCTAGATTGAGCCGAGCATTGATGAATAGAGAAAGGAAAAGCTAAATTGAGTATTGAATTGGCCGGATTGAGGTAAGTATCTTGCCTAACCTTGTGTGGGGGACCTCCCCTTAGGATTTGAGTCTTCTCTATTGATTGTAGTCCGTGTACGCGAGGTGACGAGTGCGTGCTCGGATTTAATTGTGGTAAATTATCCCTTTTAGGTTCTTAGACTTGTGAAATTCACCGAGTTGGAAGATAATATTGATATGATAAAGTCCCTTGTTATTAGTTTCACCTCTACATGTCTTGATTGATATTTGTTGCTCTTCTTGATTTAATTCTGCTGTTAAATGGGCTTTTACGTGTTTAAAATAAAGACAAGTACCCTTCTATATTCATAATGCCCGCCCTAACTACTCGCCTTTAAATTGAAAATTCATAAATGTTATATCTCATATAATTAATCGGTTTTAATTGGAAGAAAGATAGGTATCTCATAATTAATTGATATTTCTTAAATGGTAATTATTTGATTCATGTTAACTTCCTTACTATTGAATACTCCTTGATTGTAAGTTTACATGTAACCTTGTGCAATTATATTATATGTCCAACTGTTGTGGTATCAGTGTAGTTGTTATGTGTTTGTTACGCCTCGATTGTCATTGAGGTTATTGTGTTTTTCCTTGGTGTTCCGCGACTTTGTTAGTTATTGTTGAATCCATTGTCGGGACGTTATTATTTATGCTGTTGATTTTCGCTTGCTGGGATACTATTGTTACTGTGTGGTTGTTGGTACCATGATGCACGAGGTCTCTGCCGTGCGGTTATTGTTGGGGATTTACACGAGGTCTTTGCCGTGTTGTTGTTGCTATTGATGTCTTTGCACATGCGGCGTAATAAGGCAGGATATGTTATATATTTATGTGTGGGTTGCGCATGTGGCGGAATAAGGTGGGAATATTGTGATGCACGTGTGGCGAAATAAGGCGGTGTTGCTATGTTGTTATTGATTGCACACATGGCGAAATAAGGAGGGATATGTCAGGGGCTGATTATGAAGGACTACGGGTTCAATTCCCGGGAGTACCTCTGTTGTTATTACGAAGGACTACGGGTTCAATTCCTGGGAGTTCCTCTGTTGTTATTATGAAGGACTATGGGTTCAATTCCCGGGAGTTCCTCTATTTTTATTACGAAGGACTATGGGTTCAATTCCCGGGAGTTCCTCTGTTGTTATTATGAAGGACTATGGGCATCTTATTGATGGGGCACGAGATGCCAAGTGTTAGATTTCATATTCTGGGTATTTCCATGAGTTGTGGCTAATTTGAGAGTTGTGGTAGGATTGAGGAAAAAGTTGGAAAGGCTTTATGTAAGGATCATTTCAGAATAGCGACTTTGCGATTTGTTTGGTCTCGTTATGTTGTGATTTCAGGACTTGGGTTGTGATTTCCACTGTCATTTTTGTATTATCATTTATTGTATCTTGATTTTTCTTATTGTCCGTTATCCTTATTGTAAATTGTTGTGTTCTTATTTATCCGGATAGTCCTTACATATTCACATAGCATCTCTATCTTATATGTTATATTGTTTATTGACTGGTAGGTGTCATGATTGTTCCTCGTCACTACCCCATCGAGGTTAGTCTTGATACTTACTGGGCACCGCCGTGGTGTGCTCATACTACTCTTCTGCACATTTTTGTTGTGCAGCTACAGGTACTTTCGTTCAGTTCCGTCAGCCTTGGAAGGAGGCATACCGGTAGAGACTTCAAGGTATATCTGCTACGTCCGCAGACCGAGGAGTCCCTTTTCTAGTTTTCTGTCAAAAAAGTGTAGTGTTTCATTATTTCTTCTTATATAGATATTCTTGAGTTAGAGCCTCTTATGTATCCTCTTAGCTTGTGATTTGTGAGTTTCCGGGTTATTGGAATTGTCGTCAGTTTTGAGTTTGTTATGCTACGTGCCAAGCGGTACCTTAAGCACCATTTTATTTCTCTAATTTAGTTTGTTTTGCTTGCTTCAGCAAATTTTGGTTATCTTCCGCGTTGTTAGGCTTACCTAGTCGTTGGGACTAGGTGCCATCACGACATGTTCATAGAGGGTGAACTAGGGTCTTGACAAGTTGGTATCTGAGCTCTAGGTTCATAGGAGTCACAGATCACAAGCCGGTTTATTAGTGTCTCGTGGATCGGTACGGAGACGTCTGTACTTATCTGCGAGAGGCTATGTAACGGTTAGGAAAAATTTCACTTTATTTGATTTCTCTGTCGTGCGAGATTTTGACATCCGCAATCCTAAACCCCTGTCTTCTACTCTATCACAGATGGTGAGGACACGTACTATCCGAGGTGATCAGGCACCCGCGCCCCCTGCTGCAGCCACCGGAGTTCGGGGTCCAGGTAGAGTTCGAGGACCCGCATGTGGTGCAGCGAGGGCACCTGCGCGAGCTACCGCAGATACACCACTTGCAGATCCAGCTATAGTCCAGGCACCCGACACGCCAAGTGTTACTACTACCCCAGCCGTTCAGGGGACTTTGGCATAGTTCATGAGTATCTACACAGCTTTGGATTAGGCCGGATTACTTCCCCTTGCTGCAGCCACACCCCAGGCCGGGGAAGTAGCACAAACTCCCACCGCCTGCACTCCTGAGCAGCGAGCACATGTTGAGCACGTTCCCGAGATTATTCTTGCGCCGCTAGTGGCACTAGTTCAGCCCGAGGGCATGGTAGCGGTTTCCGAGCAGGAGCAGGTGAGACTAGATAGGTTCAAGAAGTATGGCCCTCCGGTATTCAGTGGATTACCATCAGACAATGCATTGGGTTTCCTTGATGAGTGTTACCGTAGTCTCCGTACTATGGGTATCTCCGGATCGAGTGGGGTTTCTTTCACTACTTTCCAGCTTTGAGGGGCCGCCTATGATTGGTGGCGCACCTATGGGTTAGACAGTCCAGACGAGGCAGCTTCATTGACATGGACTCAGTTTTTAGATATGTTTTTAAGAGAATTTGTCCCTCAGAGCCTCAGGGATGCATGGCGCGAGGGGTTTGAGCATTTGCGCCAGGGTGCCATGACCGTTTCGGAGTATGCTGTCCGTTACACCAGTTTGGCTAGACATGCCCCAGCCTTGGTTTGGTCTGTAGGAAAATATAGGACTTGGACATGCGTCCGGAGTTGAATTATGAGGCCTAGAGCCTAAGTTATGGATTTTTCTGTGAAATTGTTTTTGCTGTAATTATTAAAGAAAAATTAATTAAATGACCTTGGTATCGGGCTCGTATTTTTGGTTTCCGACGCCCGGTACGAGTCTTAAATATTATATATGTGCTTTCTGCAAAGTTTGGTGACAATTGGAGGTCGTTTGATATGTTTTGGACCTTGAGTTCCAAGTTTGAAAGTTTTGAAAACCAAAAGTATGAAAATCATGAACTTGAGGCTTGATTTGATGAAAACGATGTTATATTGGCGATGTGATCGCACGAGCTAGTTTGTAATGTGTTTTTGATGTTGTGTACATGTTTTGTTTGGAGCCCGGGGGGCTCGGGTAAAGATTTGGTAGGCCGTTGGTTCAATTTCTGAATTTTAGCACTGCTGGTTTTACCCAGCTGTTCGCTTCACAAATGCGAAGCTTTTCTCACAATTGCGAGAAGTCCCAGACTGGCCTTGGTTCGCAAATGAGAACCATACTTCGCAAATGCGAAGTTGGCAGGATTGAGCACTTCTTCGCAAATGCGAAGTCTACCTCGCAAATGCGAGGCCTTCAGTGTTAAGCCCGGCTTCGCAAATGCGAAGGCCCCTTGATCCAGCCTTGTTCGCAAATGCGAACAAATGTTCGCAAATGCGAACTTCCCAGTTTTGTCTTGGCTTCGCAAATGAGAACAAAAGTTCGCAAATGCGAACTTCCCATCCTTAGCTTATTTTTCAAACTCCAGAATTTGGTCGGGGTTCGCAATTGCGAACCCCTGCTTGCAAATGCGAACATAGAGACCTGTAAATCACGATTTCCAGCTTCATTTTTCATAATTCACGACCCAAAAACATCCATTGGCGATTTTTCACGAACTCCCTATTCTTCAAATCATTGGTAAGTCAACTTTTACTCAATTTCTTCAAACTTTAACATCATTTATCATGTTTTCATCTTCAATTTAAGGTTTTTCATGGGTAAAAATGGGGGATTTGGGTAGAACTTAGGTTTTCATAAAAATTGGGATTTTAACCTTAATTTGAGGTTATGATTAGAGGACAAATTATATATTTGAACTCATGGATGATTGGGTGAATTTATTTTGGTTCGAAACTCGGGTTTCGATCATGTGGGCCCGGGGTTGATTTTTACTATTCCGGACAGAATGTTAAAAAACTTATATTTAGCCATGTGAACTAGATTGTTAAGTAGAATTGATGATATTAAGTCAACTGTGTATAGATACGATTGGATTGGAGTCAAATCGGAAAGGAAAAGGCATTGCTACGGATTGAGTTATTCGTAAACATTTGAGGTAAGTGTTTGTTCTATCCTAGCTTGAGGGAATAGGATTATGTGCTATGTGCTATGTGATCGAGTGCGGTGTATCGGCTGTGGTGATGAGAATCCATACACTGGCGTCTTGTATGACCGTGAGTCGTTGTTAATACCTGTTGTGACACATATTTAAAGATAAATTGTTGAACCCTTGCCGGGTTGCAGAATTGTTATTGTTCTCCCTTGCTGGGACTTTTTGTGAAGTGAGATATTGATTGCCCTTGCTGAGACTTTGTTGTGATGATTATTGTGTCCCTTGCCGGGACGGTTCATGATTTATTGTTTTCATTCTCTGTACTTAACTGTGATTGTTATTTGGGTGAGGAAGAGTGATAATGCACGAAGGGTGATGTCGTGCCTTGTTTTATTGATTATGCACGAAGGTTAATGCCGTGCCTTGTTTTATTGATTATGCACGAAGGTTAATGCAGTGCCTTCTTTTTTAATTTAGCACGAAGGTTAATGTCGTGTCTTGTTTTATTGATTATGCATGAAGGTTAATGCCATGCCTTGATTTATTGATTTAGCACGAAGGTTAATGTAGTGCCATGTTATTGATTAAGCACGAAGGATCATGTCGTGCCTTGTTATTGAACCATGTACGAAGGATCATGCCGTACCATAGAAGTGAGGATGAGAGTAAAAGCACGATGGGTGATGCCGTGTACTTTATTTGCTTATTTGGTGAAGATGAGAGTAAAAGCACGAAGGGTGATGCCGTGTAACTATTTGCTATTGCTTGACTTGATATTACCTGTTTTTCCATTACACTTGGTTTTTCCTTGTTGATTTAATAACTGTTGTTAACTGTTGAGTTCCTTTGTGATATTCCTTGTTGAGTTGTTACTTGATTATTTCTCGTTATCTTGTGGTGTACATATATATAGAAGTGCACAGGTTTATGTGGGTGTCTGGTCCTAGGCTTGTCACTACTTCGCCGGGATAGGCCAAGCACTTACCAGCACATGGGGTCGGATTGTGCTGATACTATACTTCTGTGCATTTTTGCACAGGTCCAAGTTTCGATCAGGAGCAGCAGCAGTAGATCTTTTGCGTGGGAGTTGACCATATTTGAGACCGAGGTAGCTTGCAGGCGTCCGCATGCCCGGCGTCTCTTCTTTTTATTTATGTTATTAGCTGTAGTCTCTTTGTTCCGAGACAAACATATTATGTTATATTTCTTTCAGATCTTTATGTGTAGCATTCATGTATTAGTTCGTGAGTTGGTGACTCCACGTCTTGGGTAGAGGATTATAGTATTGTTTTACCTTGAAACTGCTTATCTCTATTTCGATAAAGTCTTCCGCACTTATTCAATGAAGGTTATGGTTTTGTTGATAAATTGAGTATGTAATATTGCTAAAAATAGGATAGTACGAATATATTGGCTTGCCTAGCTACCACGAGTAGGCGCCATCACGATCCCGATATTGGGGGAAATATCTGGGTCGTGACAGCCAGGCTAGCTGTGTGAATCTCATCTCATACTGAGTAACCGTCATGTCCCCCTACTTCAGCCACTCAAACTGACGACGCAGCTCCTCTCTCTGGGACTGAGGCACATACTTCTCCAAAAATACCATGGAGAACTGCTGCCAAGTGAGCGGTGCTGCCCTAGCGGGTCTACGCCTCTCAAAATCCTCCCACCACTGAAATGTTGCACATGTGAACCGAAAAGTGGTGAAAGAAACACCGCTGGACTCCAGAATACCCGTGGTGCGAAGCATACACTGACATTTATCAAGAAAACCCTGGGTGTTCTCGCCCTCAGCACCACAGAATGGCAGAGGCTGTAGCCTCTGAAATCTCTCCAGACGACGCTGCTCATCGTCGGGCATAACTGGAACCACATGAGCAGGGGCTGGTGCAACGGGTGTAGCTGGCTGAACTGGAGCTGCCCCAGGTGCCTGAATACCCTGAACTACTAGCTCGGGTGTGCGAGCCACGGGGGTATGATTTCCTCCCCCTGCCTGTGAAGAAGCCGCTACAGTAGAGGCTGCAACCACCTGAGCCAAGCCAGTGCATACTGATAGAATCTGGGCCAAAGTCTTCTAAAGACCCGGTATTTCAATAGCAATTGTCGATGCCTAAACCTGAGCTACTGGAACGTCAGCAGCTAGAATCTGATCCTGAACCTGGGCCACCGGTGCTGGAATCTGAAGTCTGGTCAGCTGGTGGGTCAGCAGGTGCTGGTACTGCTGCCCTACCTCTACCATGACCACGGCCTCTAGGTGCCAATGGTGGTCGTCCGTCACGTCCGCTAGCACGTGTTCTCGCCATCTGCGAGAGAATAGAATATGGAAAAATTTAGTTTCACGATAACACAAACCGCACGATATGAATTCAAGAAAAGTGAGGTTTTTCCTAAAGTTTCTGTAGCCTCCCGATGATAGATACGGATGTCTACGTACCGATCCGCGAAAGCCTACTAAACCGGCTCATGACTCGCGAGTCCTAGTAACCTAGGCTCTGATACCAACTTGTCACGACCCAAATCCGGTCGTGATGGTGCCCAACAATTAAGCTAGGCCAGCCATACCAACAATTACTTATCACAGCGAATATCACTCCCAAAAGGACATCCCAAGAAGAATATATGAGTCAAAGAACTCCAAATAATAATAATAGTGAACAAAATACTGAGAAGTGCGAAAACAGTTGGCACTCCCAAAGATCTGGAGTCACAAATTGTAACGACCCGGCCGGTCGTTTTAGAAAATTACGCCTCGATCCCTAATTTAACTGTTTCCCTAAGTTCATTTCCGTTATTGTGGTTTGCCGGGAGAGTCGGTTATGAAATTTGGAGCATTTTGGGACACTTAGTCCCTAAATGAGAGCTTTAAAGTTAGAAAATGGTTCGTAGCCGGATCAGTGTTAAGACGACCTCGGAACGGATATCCGATGGTTCCATTAGCTCCTTTAGGTGATTTCGGGGTTGGGAGCGCGTTCGGAATGTATTTTGGAGGTCCGTAGCTCAATTAGGCTTGAAATGCCGAAGTTTGAAATTTTGGCGAATCCGAACGATAGGTGAGATTTTGATCCGAAGTCGGAATGGAATTCCGACAATTTCTGTAGCTTCGTTATTGTGATTTTATATATATATATATATATATATATATATATATATATATATATATATATATATATATATATATATATATATATATATATATATAATTTATTTATCTAAATAAATAGCAAAGTAATTATTTTATGAAGAACATACCTCCTACATCTCCATAAACATTCACATCATCAACTGCTAATCATATAGCACTTAAAAATGTCGTTAGTATAAAGGAATGATTCATATTATATTACAATTTTAATTACAATACAAACCTGGCAGTAGGGGTAACTCATTTAAATTAGGTATTATAAAATTTGTCTGTAGATTTGAAGTGGAGACATGAAATTGAGAATGTTGCTGTGGAGGTAAATTTAATTATTCTGACTTAGATTGAGACGATAAGTCCGCAAATTTTCAGGTCATTCGGACGTCGTTTGATCGGGTTTTGGATTGAATGTTAGTTTTGAAAGTTTTGAAGAAACTTAGGCTTGAATCCGTATGTAAATGGTGATTTTGAGGTTTAGGATGGTGTTTTTATGATTGGAGCAAGTCCGTAACATGTTGTGGGGTATGTTGGTGGTTTTCGTTGGGGTCTCGGGGGCCTCGGGATGAATTCGGACCATCAACCGGGCATTTGAACTTGGCAAGAATCTGCAGAAAATTTGCAGATCACTGGCAGGCATTTAAGCCTTCTTCGCGTGGCATGGGCCGCGTTCGCGAAGGCCAGGCGGATCAGAGCATCGCGATCGCGTGACTGGGCATCGTGTTCGCGTAGGCCAGGAGTCTTGAGCTTCGCGATCGCGTTCCAGGGGTCGCGTTCGCGTAGGTGCGTGAGGGTGTGCATCGCGTTCGCGTGATGGGTATCGCGAACGCGTAGAAGAAAAATCATGCGCTGGGAATTTGTTCATCGCGAATGCATTGGAGCGTTCGCGTTCACGAAGGTTAAGCCAGAGTTGAGCATCACGAACGCGTGGGAGGCATCGCGTTCGCGAAGAGTAA
>JASVEL010005842.1:0-128212 GCA_032618575.1 Nicotiana noctiflora
AACAATAGTAGAAAATGTAGCACACCGTAGGTTTGACCTCTTAAAATAAATTAGATGAATCTCGTTTAAGAATAAAATGCACGGGGCCCTCAATTAATTGTTATAAAACATTTAGATTTGGAAGGACCATTTAGTGAGTTTCACGGTCTTTCCAAAAGTTAACAAGACGTAGATATTTTAGGTGCGATTTATAATATACATTCTAGAGTACGGGTGCACATTTATGTGACCCAAATCTAACTCTCAACGAAGTCGAAATATATTAAAAGTCACAGGCGTACTAGTACAGTGTGGCCCAAAATGCATTTTCACGACGTTGCAATTCCTTAAAAATGACAAAGCAAAATATTAATAAATGCACATAAATTGGAATATTTAAAGAAATCATATAAAAACAAATACAACAGTTGAGCGGCCATGCTAGAACTATAGAATTCAGGAGTGCCTAATACCTTCTCCCGGATTAACAGAAATTTCTTATCCGAATTTCTAGTTCGCAGACTGTAACAGAGTCAAACTTTCCTCTGATGGGGATTAAACCGGTGACTTGGGACACCATTATATTCTCAAGTGGCGACTCTGAAAACTAAAATAAACTAATATCGTTCTGACTGTCCTTAAATTGGAAAAACTCATTCCCTTTTTATTTATATCCTTTACCGGGGTGTAAGTAAATAAGCGGGCTCAATAAAGAGCAATTAATGAAAAAAGGAGGTGTGACATCGGGCCCAATGTAGTAGCCGATGCTTTGAGCCGAAAGGTGGTTAATATGGGGCAGCTTGGCGTATATTCCAGTTGGGGAGAGACCATGGCATATGATGTTCATGCGTTGGCCAATCGTCTAGTGAGGTTGGATATTTCAGAGCCCAGCAGGGTTTTGACTTGCGTGGTTTCTCAGTCTTCCTTATATGATCACATTCGTGAGCGCCAATATGATGATCCACACTTGCTTATCTTTACGGACAGAGTTCAACATGATGATGCCAGAGATGTTACTATTTATAGTGATGGTGTGTTGAGGATGCAGGGCCGGATATGCGTGCCCAATGTAGATGGCCTTCGTGAGTTGACATTGGAGGAGGCCCATAGATCGTGGTATTCTATCCATCCAGGTGCCGCGAAGATGTACCAGGATTTGAGACAGCATTATTGGTGGAGAAAGATGAAGAAATATATTGTGAGTCGTGTAGCACGGTGCCTCAACTGTCAGCAGGTCAAGTATGAGCACCAGAGGCCCGATGGCATGTTTTAGCGTATTGATATTCCCGAGTGGAAATGGGAGAGGATTACTATGGACTTTGTTAATGGACTCCCTCGGACAGCGAGGAGGTTTGATTCAGTTTGGGTGATTGTGGATAGACTGACCAAGTTAGCTCACTTCAGTCCTCTATGTACTACATATTCCTCGGAGCGGTTAGCATAGATATTCATTCGTGATATTGTGAGATTGCATGGAGTTCCAGTTTCTATTATATCAGATAGAGGTACTTGGTTTACTTCGCAACATTTCGGCGTGAGTTGGGCTCACAGGTTGAGTTGAGTACTGCATGTCATCCTCAAACGAACGGACAGTTCGAGCGTACCATTCAGATCTTGGAGGACATGTTGCGCGCCTGTGTTATTGATTTCGGTGGTTCTTGGGATGATTACTTGCCTCTTGCAGAGTTTGTTATAATAACAGCTACCAATCTAGTATTCAGATGGCATTGTATGAGGCTTTATATGGGAGATGGTGTAGATCTCCAGTTGGTTGGTTTGAGCACGGTGAGGCTAGGTTGTTGGAGACAGAGTTGGTCCAGGATGCGTTGGACAAGGTGAAGGTGATTCAGGAGAGACTTTGCACAGCCAGTCGCTCCAGCAGAGTTATGCAGACCGAAAGGTCCGGGATGTGTCTTATTCAATGGGTGAGAAGGTCTTGCTGAAGGTTTCGCCTATAAAGGGCATCATGAGATTTGGGAAGAAAGGAAAACTCAGTTCGAGATTCATTGGCCCTTTTGAGATTCCCAGGAGGATTGGAGAGGTGGCCTATATGCTTGTTTTGCCACCCAGTCTATTAGGAGTTCATCCGGTGTTTCACGTGTCTATACTCCGGAAGTATATTGGCGACCCATCGCATGTATTGGATTTCAGTACAGTTCAGCTTGATGAGGACTTGACCTATGGTGTGGAGCCTATAGCTATATTGGGTCGTCAGGTGCGGAGATTGAGGTCCAAGGATATTGCGTCAGTGAAGGTTTAGTGGAGAGGTCAGCCCGTGGAGGAGGCCACTTGGAAAACCGAGGAGACCGAGCAGGAGATGCAGAGAAGATATCATCACTTATTTGAGACTCCATGTATGTTTCTAGACCCGCTCGAGGACGAGCGTTTGCTTAAGTTGGGGAGAATGTGACGACCCGGCCCGTCGTCATGAGAGTTACCCCCCTGTTTCCCCCTTATTTTGTTGGTTCATGTTTCTATATCTATATTAGAGTCTATCGAGTGAAATTGGATTGATTCTGGTTGAAAAAAAGGCATATAACCTTTTAAAATGAAGTTTATTTCAGAAATGTCAACCTAAAGTTGACTATGTGATTAGAGGGCTCGGATGTGTATTCATGTGATTTATTTAGCTTCGGAAGGTTATTTGTGACTTAGGGGAGCAATCAGAATTGAATTTGGAGGTCCGGTGTAGAGATAGGCTTGAATTGGCTAAGTTAGAATTTTGGCGGAATCCGGATGATAGGTGAGATTTTGATCCAGGAGTCGGAATGGAATTCCGACAGTTGTAGTAGCTTCGTTAGGTGATTTTGGATGTGTCTGCAAATGTTTAGGTCATTCGGATATCATTTTGTTGGCTTTTTGATGGAATATAGGTTTCAGAACTTTTAGTTGAAACTTAAGCTTTAATCCGCCTTGATTTTATGATTTTTGTGTTTAATGATGTGTTTTATGATTGGAACAAGTTCGTATCATGTTTTGGAGTAGGTTGGTTGTTTTGGTTGAGGTCTCGGGGGCCTCGAGGGTGATTCCGGGTGTCAAACGAACCATTTTATAATGAAAAACAGATCACATGTGTTGCAGCGTAATTGTTCAATGCGATCGCAGGGGGTGTGTTGCGATGGCATAAGAGGTTTTGGGAAGGCTCTATTTTTGTTCTATGCGATCGCGGTCAGGTGTATGCGATCGCATAGTTGAGGAACCTTGTGCTCTGCGATCACGGAGTAGGCTATGCATTCGCATAGGTATTTGGCCAGAGGTCCCATGTGAGGAGTTTGTTCTATCCGATCGCGGGGTGTTGAGTGCGATCGCATAAGCCATTTTGGGGGGAGGGGGTGGAAAATTTGTTCTATGCGATCGCAGGTCTGGTGATACGATCGCATAGTGTAATTAAATGACGAACAGAATCAGTTAAATGAAATTTCAGACGCGAGGGTTTCTCATTTTCACAATTGTTGGGCAATTTTTGAAGCTAGGGGACGAGGGATTCAGAGGCTTTCACCTAGTTTTCGATTGGAGGTAAGTTTTATGGACTAATTACGTGATTTTATCCTAGAATCTTCATCTAAATCACTGAAAAGTTGGAAGAATCAAAGTGTAAAATGGGGGTTTTGCTTGAAGCCTAAGAAAATAGTAAATTGATTATTTGAAGGGGAAAATGAACTCCGATTTTGATAAATTTTATATGTATGGACTTGTGGCGAGATGAGGATTCTGAAATGGTGGATTTCATAATTTTTTTAGAAGCGAGCCCGGGGCCGGGGTTTTGGAAACTTTATGTTTTTGGGTGTATTTCGAGTTATTTAGATTGGGTTATGTTCCTTTAGCCTATTTTGATGTATTTCTATTGGTTTTGATCAGATTCGGCACCCGTGTAGGTTGATTCTCGTGGAAAAAGCATTTCAGACTAGTTTTGAGCTGGTTCAAGGTGTGTAATGGGTGTGGATGATGACCCGAGGGTTTGAAACCCCGGTATATCACTAGCTGACGGTGTATTGAGGCGAGACACATACTCTACTGTGAGTGCGGGGTCGATTGTGATTGGGGACTATGGCTTAGTCCGACTGTATAGAATTGTATTGTGTTTTTGGCTATATATGAGCCGGTAAACCTCCTACTTGGATGGATGTGTATATATTTGGGTTGTGAGCCAGTTATTTGGATCCCGTGAGGATCGCTATCATTGCTTCTATGATTATAGCATATTATCATGATATCAGTCCTGAGCTAAACACTGTCTAAAAATGATTTTTCAAACTCTGAGATTTCTGAACACTGTTTTCTAGTATTACTGTTAAACGGATTTCAAAATGATAATTAACTGTGCCTGTGAGGCTTGAATTGCATCTAGCTGGAGTGGTAGTGGATCGAGCTGCACGCCGCAGCATATCATTGATATTGCGCTTGGGCCGTAGGAGCCCCTTCGGAGTCTGAACCCCCACAGTGAGCGCGGGTACCCAAATGGCTCAAGCTACGCGTCGTAGCGGTCATGTTCATGCATCTACATTGCATCATTTATTGTTGCTTTACTGCTTTAGCTGTTATTGCCTTATCTGAGATTTATACTGTTAAAAATAGAAATTGTATAGCTTTACTGTGTGGTCTACTGGGTATTTTTACCTTCAATGTCCTTATCCGTGCTTATTACCACTGAGTTGGAAGTACTCACTCTAATCCCTATACCTTGTGTGCAGATCCAAGTACATCACAGCAAGGCTGACTCCCCAACTGCTTCAGAAATCATATTCGGATTGTCGAGGTAGCTGTTTGGCATCCACAAGACCCGACTTTCCCTTTTTTCCTTTATTTCTAGACTTTTTTGTGTTTTTGTCAGATACACTATGTATACAGTATCATTGATATATTTCTTGGTAGAGGCTATTGAGTTATGACCCTAGATTCTGTGAGAAGTATTATGTTGTCGTGGGGTTATTTTTTCAACTTATGCTAGATTTCATATTTTCTTATCATTGTCAATGATTTTGAGGTAAAGTGAGGACTAGTAGCTCGGTATTGTGTAAGGTTGGTCAGGCTGGCCAAGCAATGTGCTGAGAGCCATCACGACCGGGTTTTGGGGTCGTGACACCTGTTCCAACAGTCATGACTATTCTGAAAGGTTGCAAACCTCTTCAGAAATATCACCTAGTCCGCTATAAATAGACCTTCAAATCCCAGAATATTTATTTATAAAATTTTCTGATTATCTTCTTCTTCTTCTTCTGCATTAATATTCCAGTGTGTTTTGGTGTCATTGAGTGGTTTGCTGATCATCGGCGTTTTTGGTACAACCTATCCGATGAGTTGAATCGCTCTATCCTAGGAGGATATATTTCATAATCTCGGGTAGTTGAGGGGAATAATTTCCTTAAGGACACATTGTGTATTCAGTGGGCTCGATTTGTTCCTTCAACGTTTCAAAATTATTTTGAAGTTTGAATATTATTTTTCAAAATTGTTTCTACTAACTTTCTGTTTTAATTTTAAGAAAGATTACTATTTTATTTACTTACAATAATACAGATATATAACAATCGTAAGGAAATTATATTTAATATATTCTGTATTCTATAAGGATTTTACTTTTCGGATTTAAAGATATAAAAACTTCATCAGGGTATTGAAATTCAAAAAATAATTTGAAAAACATAAAACCTTTGTCGTTTTTCTGTAAAACATTATATAAAAACTTTAGTTGATTTTATTACGTACTATTTATTGATTACAATATTATTTATTATTTTGGTTTTTCCATTAATTAATTTCTTCTAATGTTGATAGTATGAAATGCCAAATGAAAATGGAAATCCTTCTGCGACTGTTGATGCAACGACGATAGCCTCGTCAAGCCGCATTGATGTTCCTCCGGCTGAGAAACCGGAGAAAGTTTTTGGAACCAACTTCAGAGGATGGTAGCTAAGGGTGTTCTTCTAGCTTACCATACTTGGTATACATAAATTCACTTGTGAAGAGCCTCCAGTGCCAGCTGCGAACATGCCATATAATCAAAAGTTCGTGGTTGTTGAGGCATCGAAGCAGGCAGGTTTTCTTTGCAAAGGATATATCTTAAGTGCTTTAGAATAGGACTTGTACAATGTGTACAGTGCAATGAATACTTCAAAAGAATTATGGCACGCACTTGAGAAGAAGTATAAGACAGAAGATGCATGTTTGAAGATGTTCGTGATTGCCAAGTTTCTAGACTATAAAATGATAAACAGCAAAACCATAAGAACCCAAGTTCAGGAGCTTCAACTTATTTTTTACGACCTTATTGCTAAAGGTATGTCGTGAATGAAGCATTTTAAGTAGTCGCTATGATGGAAAAATTGCCTCCTTCGTGGAGAGATTCCAAGAACTATCTAAAGCACAAATGCAAAGAAAAGAAGTTAGAAGATCTTGTGATACGTCTAAAGATCGAGGAAGACAACAAAACAGTCGAGAAGAAGTCTCGTGGAAATTCAACGATCATGGGAGCTAATATTGTTGAAGACACTACTCCAAAAAGTAAGAAGAGGAAGAGGTCTTCTGGACAAACTAAGGAGCAGAACAAAAAGAAATTCAAGGGCAGCTGCTACAATTGTGGAAAAGACGGTCACAAAACCCAGATTGTCGTCTCCCAAAAAAGGATAAGATGAAGGGACAAGCCAACATAGTGGAGAAGAATAATGAGATTGATGATCTTTGCGCAATGCTTTCAGAATACAATTTAGTTGGAAATCCGAAGGAGTTGTGGATTGACTCTGGAGCCACTCGACATGTTTGTGTTGTCAAAGAAGCATTTCCGACTTACTCTACTACTGGTCCGGAAGAAGAAATTTCTATGGGAAATAATTCAACAGCCAAGATTGAAGGTTATGGGAAGATATTCCTGAAGGTGACTTCCGGCAATGTGTTAACGCTCAACAACGTTCTTCATGTTCCTACCATTAGGAAGAATTTAGTTTCTACTTTTTTACCTGTAAAGAATGGATTCAAATGTGTATTTGTTTCTGATAAAGTTGTTGTAAGCAAGAACGAAATGTATGTTGGAAAAGGCTACCTAATGGAGGTTCTTTTCAAACTCAATGTAATGGTTGTTGACAATATGAATAAAATTTCAGCTTCTTCTTATTTATTGGAGTCAAATGATTTATGGCGTATTCGTTTAGAACATGTCAATTATAAAACCTTGTGGAAATTAATTAATTTAGAAGTATTGCCTAAATTTGAATGTAATAAATCAAAATGTCAAATATATGTTGAATCTAAGTTTGTAAAACATCCTTATAAGTCTGTTGAAAGGAGTTCAAATACTTTAGACTTAATTCATACTGACATTTGCGATATGAAGTCGACACTATCTCGAGGTGGGATAAAGTATTTTATTAGTTTTATTGATGATTGCACTAGATATTGTTATATTTATTTGCTTAATAGTAAGGATGAAGCAAATGAAGCATTTAAGCAATACAAGAACGAAGTAGAAAATCAATTGAATAAAAAGATCAAAATGATTAGAAGTGATCGCGGTGGAGAATAAGAATCTCTGTTTGCAGAAATATTCAGAATATGGAATTATCCATCAAACTACTGCACCTTACAAACCTCAATCTAATGAGAGGAAAGAAAAAATCAGACATTAAAAGAAATGATGAATTCTTTATTAATAAGTTCTGGATTACCGTAGATTTGTTTGGGGGAAACTATCCTTACAGCTAACCGAATACTCAACAAAGTACCCCATAACAAAACACAATCTATTCCATATGAAAAAAGGAAAAAACCCAAATTAAAAATTTTCAAAGTGTGGGGGTGTCCAGCAAGAGTACATGTTCCTTTACCTAAAAAGGTTAAGATTGGACCAAAAATAATAGATTGCGTGTTTCATTGGATATCCTACAAATAGTAAAGCATGTCGATTTTTGGTTCATAAATCTGATAATCTTGAGATTCATATTAATACGGTAATGGAATCAGATAATGTTGAATTCTTTGAAAGCATCTATCCGTATAAACTCAAAGCGAGTCGTTAAGTGAAAAACCTAAACGACCTTGGTAAGAACCAAAGTAAAATACTCCAAGTATAGAATATCCAAGGCGTAGCAAATATCAAAGAGCTTCTACGTCCTTTGGACCGGATTTTGTGACATTCTTGCTTGAAGATAAGCCTCAAACTTTTAAAGCAGCTATGTCGTCTTCTGATTCAACATTTTGGAAAGAGGCAGTCAATAGTGAGTGTCAATCAATTTTGGATAATCATACATGTGAATTGGTTGATCTTCCTCCAGGAAATAAGCCGCTAGTTTCGAAATAGATTTTTAAACGGAAAATTAAAGGTTATGGCACTATTGACAAATATAAGGCAAGACTTGTTGTCAAAGGTTATAAACAAAAGAAAGACATTGATTACTTTGACACTTACTCGGCAGTAATGAGGATATCATCTATTAGGGTGTTAGTGACACTAGTGGTCGTGTATGATCTTGAAATCCATCAAATGGATGTTAAAACAGCTTTCCTAAATGGAGAATTAGTGAATTTTTTTTACATGGAACAACCTAAGGGTTTTGTGGTCCTTGGTAAAGAAAAGAAAGTGTGCAAACATGTTAAGTCGCTTTATGGACTTAAACAAGCACCCAAACAATGGTATGCAAAATTTGACCAAACAATGTTAGCAAATGGATTTAAAATCAACGAGTGTGATAAATGTATTTACATTAAAAATACTCCAGGTCATGAAGTTGTTGTTTGTCTATATGTTGATGACATGTTGATAATAAGCAAAAATATGGCAGTTATAAATGCTACAAAGCACATGTTGGCTAGCAAATTCGACATGAAACACTTAGGAGTTACTGATGCGATCTTAGGAATCAGAATTCGCAAGACTTCAGAAAGTCTAGCATTATTACAATCTCACTACATTGAAAAGGTACTTGACAAGTTCAAGTTGTTGGATTTCAAAAATTGCCAAGACTCCAATTGATGTGAGTTATGCACTTCAAATGAATGAAGGTGAAAGTGACTTAGAACTGGACTATGCAAGAGTATTGGAAAGCTTGATGTATATCATGAATTTTACGCGACCAGATATAGCATGTGCTATTAGCAAACTGAGTCGATTTACAAGTAATCCTAATCAAATACATTGGATGGCAATGAAACGAGTTTTGGGATATCTGAAACATACCCAAAATTTTGCATTATAATAAATATCCTTCCATGATCGAGGCATATAGTGATGCAAATTGGATCATCAGATCATATAAAGTTAAATCCACGAGTGCATATGTTTTCACAATTGGGGGTAGAGCAGTATCTTTGAAATCTCCAAACAAACGTGCATCGCCCGTTCTACAATGGAATCTGGATTCATAGCTTTAGATAAGGCATATGAGGAAGCTGAATGGCTCCGATATTTCTTGGAAGATATTCTATTTTGACCCAAACCTTTGGCACATATATGTATATATTGTGATAGTCAAGAGGCAATAGGTAGGGCAGAAAGCATTATGTATAACGGAAAATCTCGTCATATCCGACGAAGACACAATACTGTTAGACAACTACTCTCAAGTGGTGTTATCACAATTGACTACATAAAGTCAAGAGATAACATGTTGGGTCCACTTACAAAAGGCCTAACTAAGAGGCAGTTGAAAGATCATCAAAAGGGAATAGGGTTAAAGGCCTAGGATAAATTATCATGGCGGTAACTCTACCTAGCAGACTGGAGATCCCAAGAGCTAGGTTCAAAGAGATCAAACAAATTTATAAATGACGGTTCAACATTGTCAACTAACTCAACACATTCTCACGATGAAGACAATGTTAAAAAATGAGGTAAAGCATTAAGGCTTTTTTGATGAGTTAATAAAGCTTAAAGCTTTTTAATAATTTGCTAAGTCTGGCAGGATATGACCATATAGTGTGTCTTTAGGATTGCACGTTTAGGAATCACCTATGTGAGCGTGCAGTGTAAGCATCTTCAAGGAGAATGAAAGTAAAGGCCCATTCTCTAAGCACTCATGAAACCAGGCGGTGTTCATGGCTGAAACGAACACAACCGTGAGAACCATAGATGGTTAAGGATTGATTGTGTGACTTATGTTGTCTAGGTATACAACAAAGCTCGACGGTTCAAAAATATCAAATCTACCGATTCACCGAGTATATACAAGATAAGTATACTATGGAAAGTTCAAAGAGAAATCTACTTATACAGATGCAATCAGTTATTGTTTGCAAAAAAACACACACGTCTGTGCATTCCTTTAAGTTTATAGCCATTCCTCATTCATTTGGGGGATTGTTGGATTTATTATTTAATAAATAAATAACAAAAGAGGTATGAATGAAAAATAATAGAAAAAGAAATGGAAGGATGACCTGCAACCCGGTCCGGTCTAGCTCGTTTTTCTTTCCTGAATTAATTTAAATTCATTTTACATTTCCCGCAAAAATTTTCACCAGCCATGACTGTTCTGAAACTGTGTTACACCTGATCCAACAACCATGACTATTCTGAAAGGTTGCAAACCTCTTCAGAGGGTCACACTTGTTCCAACAGTCATGACTATTCTGAAAGGTTGCAAACCTCTTCAGAAATATCACCTAGTTGGCTATAAATAGACTTTCAAATCCCAGAATTTTTACTTACGAAATTTTCTGATTATATTCTTCTTCTTCTTTTGCACTAAAACTCCAGTGTGTTTTGCTGCCATCGAGTGGTTCGCTGATCATCGGCGTTTCTGGTACCAACATTCCGGTGAGTTAAATCGTTCTATCCTGGGATGATATATTCCACAACCTCGAGTACTTGAGGGGAATAATTTCCTTAAGGACACACTGTGTATTTAGTGGGCTTGATTTGTTCCTTCAACGTTTCAAAAATTATTTTGAAGTTTGAATATTATTTTTCAGAACTGTTTCTACTAACTTTCTATTTTATTTTCAGAAAGATTACTGTTTTATTTACTTACAACAATACAGATATATAACAAAATTTTTATTTTATCCTTAAAGAAATTTTTTTATAACAAATGTTATGAAATACTTATGACTGTAAATTTCAAAGTTGTTATAATCATACGAATATACCTATGCATTTTATTTTCTTTCTTAAATTTGGTGCTTGTTCAAACTTTTGCCATGTAAATTGAAACGTAGATAGTAACTTTTGATCGAAGTTTCAAAAGAAATACTCTATATATTTCGATTATGTATTGTTTTCTTTTGCACTTTTTGCTTTTGAAATACATTATTACGAGCTTTGATGTCACGGGTACAAGGTCAAAGTATTAAAATTAACGTTCACTATTAGTGGAAATAGAAGTTAATCTTATGTTTATGTCAATTGCTAAGTGGCAATTACTATGCTTCGACAACATGTTATTTGAGCTTGGTATAAAAAACCTTTCGTGACTTAATATAGATTTTAAATTTTAGATTTAGAACCCGTTTGGTCAAGCTGTCAAAATCTGCTTATTTTAAAAAGTATTTTTTTTCAGAAGTAACTTTTTTAAAAAGTATTTTTGAAAAATAATTGTTTGTGTTTGACCAATTCATTTAAGAGGTACTTTTTGCAATATTTGATAAATAATTTGTGTTTGGCCAATCATTTTAAAAAGTACGTTTTAGTGTCCAATTACCAAAAAGGATATTACCAAGGTCGTATAGTTTTTTTAGTGTAAAAATAAACTTAAATATTTATCGTAAGAGGCTTTCATTATTTTTTTTATTTTTTTAATTAAAATATAAAACATAAAGTAAACAAACATATTAAAGATTTAAATCACTTTTACATATATAGTTATACTAAAGTATATGATATTATCCAGTATAATCATTTATTTTTGTATGATGATTTGAATAATTAAAATAACACCATTCAGTATAAATTAGATGTCTATCGACAAATTACTATACATTGATAATCCATTATGAAATAAATAAGTAAAGTCTCACAAATGATAATACTTCTTAACAATTTCATTTCTACTTCTATCACATAACTCTTTCATATTAGTAGAAGACTTGCCTCACATTTCTAAAGGAATATCAGAAGGCTGATCTCCATCATCAATTTATGCAGTAATGTCTTCATTAGCATAATAGTTGAATTCTTTATCGGTAAAAGAATGTTGTTGGATGAAATTATAGCCATGGTAGTTGTAACTGGATGATTTTGAATGCGAAATTTGAATATGACATTGATAAATAAAAATAACTTTAAATATATATAAAAAATAATAAAAGAAATAGTTAAGTATGTTTAAATTCTAATTCAAAAAAAGTAATTAGTTATGAACAACAGATAATGTATAATTTATTTTTCTAAAAAAATTTAAATTCAAAAAGAAACTAATTATTACCTAACCTTACTAACTTTGTCCTAAAATATCAAGTGGCCTATTGTGAAATGTCACTTGACTAAATATGGACGTATTTTTTTGTTCTTTTAATATTATATAGATAGATAGATTCTGCAATGCAAATGAAAATTTATTGCCTATTTGTAGGTCATTCTCACAAATCAGATTTGATAACTGTTTTAAAGATTCGAGAATTAATAACATATAATAAAAGAATTATAAATAATTATTTGTAGGAAGAGAATTGATAATCCAAATAAGATGAGGATAATTTGCAAGAAGAAGATAATTTAGAAAGTTACGAGACATTACACAAGAAAAGATCAAAAACAAGACAAGTCAATAAATTTTTTAAAAAGTTATAATATGATTCATATATATGATATCTTTAATTTTAATAGGATGGTAAAAACTAAAAATAAAAACTTAAATTAGTAAGGATAATTTATAAATATAAATTGATGGTTATAATAGTTTTGTGTTGAATAAATTAATTATTTACTTCTGCTTCTGCTTTTTTAAAGAAACTAGAATTTTTCACTTCATCCCAAAAGCAAAAATATTTCTTCTGCGGCTGGCAAACAATACTTTTCTATATTGACTAAATAACACAAATTTTATAAAAGGTACTTTTTTTATGAAGAAAAAAATATTTTTGGCCTCCTAAACGCTTGGACAAACAGGCTCATAATCTTCTTTAGCTTTTTTGGGTAATAAAAAGAATCTTGCATACTACGATAGTACAGCTTGAGCCTTGAGGCTAGAAACGAGGGGGAGCGTGGAGCTGGCGTGGGGGTAGCGCGTGAGTTTGTTTGAGGAATAATATTATTTTTAATGAAGAAACAAAGGGGGTGGCCAAAAAAGTCCGGAACCGAAATAATATTAAAAAAAACAAAAAATACCAAAATAAACCAAAAAAAAAAAATACACAATTACACATTTCGCAGTATAAAACTGCGAATTGCACTAACGGCCGTTAGTGCAATTCGCAGTTTTATACTGCGAAATGTCATTTTTTTATTTTTTTTTTAAAAATGGCCGTGTTTTCAAAAGTGGCCTATTTCGCAGTATTGTACTGCGAAATAGGCTATTTCGCAGTACAATACTTCGAAATAGGCTGCAAATGGGCCCACTTTTTAATTAAAAATCATAATTCGTAGTTTTGTAGTGCGAATTTGATTCTCAAAATTTTCTTATTTATAGACGACTGAACTTCATCAAAACTCTATCAACGCAAATTATTTCGGTTTTTCTCTCTTCTCCTTATCAATCCATTTTTTATAATGTCTCAAGTTGCCAAAATGAGGGTTTCATTGTATTGGGGGGGTGAGGTTATTGTGGATAATAACTCAGTGAGGTATAGCTCTCCTCCACGGTGTCATGTTAAATTGCCGCTTAATATGCAATACAATACTTTGGTATCGTTGTTACGTAAAAAAATGAGTGAGCGGAGGCGTTCGGTTAGCATTAAAGTAACCGAAAGATTTCCTTATTCAGTGACTCCGCATGGGTTTGCTTATTATTCGGAGTTTAACATTGACGATGATGAAAGTCTTAGAGATTTTTGCGGGTTCCGGACGAATATAGAGAATACATTGTAATAAAATTATTAGAAATGTATGTCAAGGTTGAAGACCTTAGTAGTAATGAGGGAGTGCGTATAAGTAATAACACACATTCATCGGATGGTTATTTTGGAGGAGCATTAGGCGGACAGGTTGGAGATGGAAGAGGTTCTCTTGATTTGAATTTGTCACCACGGGCGAATGAGGAGCCAGAAAATAATGTTACTACTTCGTATAATGAAGAAGACGACCGGTAAACTTAAATTTAGTGAAATCTTTTTCTTTATGTTTTATTGGATTTGTATTTATAGTTCTAATTTTCATAGGGTGTATCGTCCGGAATTGAATTTGACAAATTATGACCACGTCCCTAGTTGGAATTTGCAAAAATCTGCAGTATTGGAGCACGGTGGTCCCTCTGGTAGTTATCAGCAACCTCAAGAAAGCCAACATGAGACTTCAAGACAATACGAGTTGTAAGTATAGTGATGTAGTGATATGTACATTTAAATTTCAAGACAATACGATTAGGATACTTAAATTTTTGTTGGTTATATGCAGTGAAAACGAGCTTCTAGAAGCTCCTGGACTAACAAAGTTGCCCGTACACGATGTTTTTACTCGTGACTTAGCAGATGCGCAGAGTCAGGAGGATGATAGTGATTACGATAACAATGCGGATGAGTCTGGTGATGAGACACCCTTCCGTGAGGAGGGTGATGATGTGGAGGATGACGATGAGGAGGAGGAAGTGAATGTGGAGCCTGATTTGACTAGGGAGCATGTTCCTCCTCCCCCCCCTCCCCCGGTTAGACGAAGAGTGTATGAATCCCACGTGCCTTTTCATGAGAGAAATATTCCATACCTGGATAATTTGCCTGCCATGCCTAATGTTGATGCATTGACAAGGGGTTATGATGAATTACGATCGAAGATGTGGGATGAATGTAGACCAGGTGTTGTTACAAAGGGCATGTATTTCCCTGACAAAGCTCGCCTAGTTAGGGCTGTAAAAATCTATACCATAAGGGAGTCTCGTGAGATGACGATAACTGAGTCAACTAGGGATAAATACAAGGCTGTATGTCGCAGGTGGTTCTTGGGCTGTCATTGGATGCTTCGTGCTACAAAGAAAAAATCTGGTTTGTGGAAATTGGTAAATTTATTAGCGATCATAGATGTGAAATGGACACATTCAATGAGAACCACTTCAACCTGGATGTTGACTTGATTTCGCTTGTCTTGGTTCCATTTTTGGAAGTGTCTATTAGATTTAAGATTAAAGAGTGTATTACAGCTGTCCACAAGGAGTATGGTTGTACTATAAGTAAAAGAAAGGCATATCTCGGTCGCAAACGTGCCTTTGAACTAATTTATGGCGACTGGGATAAGTCCTTTTCAAATCTTCCCAGGTACATGGCTGCACTGCAACAATTTAACCCCGGTACTATTGTTGAATGGAGGCGCGAGCGAAGTCCTGGCGGTCCGGAATTTATATTCAACTATCTATTTTGGTCATTTAAACCGGCAATAGATGGTTTTGTGCATTGTCGTCCTGTAATTTCCATAGACGGTACTCATGTCTATGGAAAGTATGATATTAAGCTTTTGATTGCAGTTGCTATAGATGCCAATGGCCAAATATTTCCACTTGCTTTTGCCATTTGTGCGAACGAAAGTGAAGAGACGTGGACGCGATTCTTGAACCACTTGAAGCAACACGTTGTGAAACAGCGTTCAGGTATTTGTCTAATTTCTGATCGGTATGGTGGTATTTTAAGTTCTGTACGTCACTTGGCTGAATGGCAGGCACCGCATGCATACCACCGTTACTGTGCGAGGCACCTAAAGGCCAATTTTCAAAAGAGATTTCCTGACAAGGCGTTGCATGACTTAATGTGGATGGCTGCAACTGAGCACCAGCTATGTAAATTCAATAGGTGCATGGAAGCAATCCGCCAGTTGGAACCACGAGCCTATAGTTGGTTGATGCAACATGACACTCAAATGTGGACATTGCATGCTGATGGTGGCATACGATGGGGAGCCCTCACCACGAATGTGTCGGAGTCATTTAATGGCTTGTTGAAATCTGCCCGTGGACTGCCTGTCACTGCCATGGTCCGCATGACTTTCAAACAGAGTGCAGAGAGATTTGTTGAAAGGCATGCAGCTGCATCGTCATTGTTGGATAGAGGTGTTGAATTTATGCCAAAACCCATGGAAAGATTCGAAAAGTACAGAAAGCGAGCACAGTGGCATTCTTATCTTCAGTACGACAATGAACAAGGTGTTTTCGAAGTTAAGACAGGTAATCGTGCACACCGTAGGAATAATGTACATACGGTGAATGAAAGTAGAAGGTTATGTTCGTGTGGGAAATGGACCATCTACCACATGCCGTGCCCACATGCATTGAAGTGCTTTCAACAAGTTGGCTATGGGGCAACAAACTACATTGATAGGCACTACAGTGTTGCAGCATACGTAGACACGTATAGTGGGAAGTTGCATCCTTTAGGTGTTGAGCATTATTGGCCGACGGAACCTTTTAAGTTGGTATGTAACAAGGAGTACTTGCGCAAGTTGAGAGTACAAAAGAGAACACGTATACCAAACCAAATGGATGTTGGTGAGTCTGTTTATGCACGTAAATGTAGCATATGCTCCCAAACTGGACATGACCGCCGTAAATGTCCTTCAAGTGCAAGTTCGTCCAATGTACCCAACTATCAACCATAACATTAGTTCCTTATTTTTGTATTATTAGTTGTAATATATGTATGTAGTACCTTTTGTGCATTTGAAATAAAATTATTCTTCAAATTACGTATGTTGTTGTAATTTTCTTAATGTGATGTTGTGCACTTTTAAATAGTGTATAATAATACGAAAAGTGAAGTTATGAAAAGCATGTGAATTGTCATATCTATTTCATTTCATCCATGTAATTCGTAGATCAATACTACAAATATAAATTTGTCCTTTTATTTGAAAAAACCTTAAAATTATGTGATTTTTAGTGTCCTAGTAATTCGTAGTTCAATACTACGAAATGTAATTCGTAGTTCAATACTACGAAATGTAATTCGTAGTTCAATACTACGAAATGTAATTCGTAGTTCAATACTACGAAATGTAAAGTTGTCACTTCTTACGAAAAAGTTGCATTTTTTTGTAATTCGTAGTTTACAAAAAGTTGTCACTTCTTACGAAAAAGCTGCATTTTTTGTAATTCGTAGTTTAATACTACGAAATGCAATTCGTAGTATTATATAACGATTTATGTTTATGTTGCCTATAAATACGGGGCTCATTACCGTCATTACATGTGCTTAAAATCTTACAAAGCGCAAATATTTCTTGCGAACCTTTCATATTTTCAAAGTGTGTTACTGTGCAATATTTTAAATGGCTCAATATGGAACACCAGTGTGTTATTGTGGAAAAAAATGTGTGCAACAAACATGTTGGGAAGGTGATGATGTTGGACGCCACTACTGGATGTGCATGAACCAGATGGATTGCTACAAAAATCCGAATGAGCCAATGTGTGAGTTCAATGAATGGGCTGAGGAACAGTGTCTCCAAGCAAACTACAGAGAACGAATGCTTAATCTGCATAATATGTGGTTAGCGCAAGCAGAAAGCAGCTACAATAGCAATATAAGAAGGATACAACTCAGGGACGAGGTGAGGGAAGAAAAAAACAAAAAACTAAGAGCAGAATGGAAATTGGCATCAGCTATGGGAGAAAACCAAAAAAATAAACAGGAAATTGCGGAGCTTAAGGCGAGAGTAAAAGAGTTAGAAGACGAATAAGAACGATTGCTAGAACAATTTAAGTGGCTAGAACGCAGAATAAATGGAAGCTCATAGACGAAACAATTTAAGTGGCTAGAACGTCTACTTGATTTTACTCTCGTTTAAGTGTCATTTCATTTTAACTGTAATAGTATGTTTGTGTTTGTATTGAACAATTTTAAGTTTTATGGGAATATTATGTTGTAAGTTTTATTGGAATGTTATGTTTGTGTTCTATTTTATATATAGATATTTGGCTCATTGTTCTATTTATTGCTTTAGTTATATTTGAATTGGAAGTGTTGTTTATAGATATTTGGCTCATTGTTCTATTTATTGCTTTAGTTATATTTGAATTGGAAGTGTTGTTTCTACTATTAATGCTATGTTTGTATTTATACATTAATGAAATCAAAAAATATTTATTTATTCACAATAAATATTATTTACACAAGTGTATATACATAATGAAATCAATGAGTGCCGCATGCTTTGTGCCTCAAATTTGCTGCTGGCCTAAGCCGCATCCCCTGTCGGTCTGGCACACTATCTGGATCATCATCGTCAAGCCGCCTTTTTATGGGAGGATGTGCAGCGGCATCTACAGCACAACTTGCAGGGTCGGAGGAATAGGCCGTTGGGCCGGCACCAACCTATAAAAAATAAGTAATGTTAGATAAAATAAGAGAGGTATTTAAATTATTATGGTTAACAAATTATTTCTCTCACAATGGTCTCGTCGAGGTCCTGCGTATATTCATCGATGGTCAGCTCATCATCGCATGTAGTATGGTCAAACATGGTCTGAGATGAAGACTGCATAAAAATAGATGTAATGAATTTATTGCATCGAAAGTAAAATAATGTAGAATTGAAAAACAAAAGTAATACAAACATACCGCATCAAATGCAGGGGACGATGTATAACTCAACCTACGACCGCCATCCACGTCACGGGTCGGCCGATGCTCAGCTGCAGTAGATGTGCCAGCGAAGTACTCGTGTACATCCCCGTCAAAGGTACCCATAATCTGCAATGGTCCGGATGGGGTCATCTGTGTCGCTGGCAATGACAACCTGAAGGTCGTATGAGGGCATACTGCTGCCAGGGTCGTATGAGGGCATGCTGCTGGAAGGGTCAGCTGGATGGGTCATAAAACCCCGCTGCATGCTGCTGGAAGGGTCAGCTGGATAGGTCATAAAACCCCGTTGCATGCTGCTGGAAGGGTCAGCTGGATGAGGCACATAACCCTCCTGCTCATCTCCAAACCCCCCAGCTCCAAACCCTGCAGGTGGGTCGACCGGCTCCTCAACACCCCCTCGCCGTGCACGTCATCGTCGTCCCCTGCGAGCCCTAGCCCCTGCACGGGGGACTGGCCTACCCCTCCTGTACGCGTCTGGATCCATATAATCGGGCTCATCATCTAACCTATTGCCCTCCTTCGCCTCTTCCAGTCCCAAACGACACATGTGGGCAACCGTCTGTCCATACTCAACCAGTCCAGGGTTGTCTTCACACTGCTGGATATCTACACTAGACTGGTAGACCCGGTGAAACCAACTAACCTGTGAAATAAGTCAATTAGTAAATAAATTACTCTATGCAATAATTATATGATATTAATACGTCAAAAAAACATACCAGTGACTCGTGTCGTCCGGCATACGGTCTGTACCGGCCGTCAACCATGTGGATGGGGTTCCCGACATACTTCCGGGTGTGACGTCTGTACCAGCCCTCATAAATCGCAATACTAGCCTCCTGGTACGGTGTCGGCGGTGGCGGGATGCGCTGAGCTCGCTCCTCCCAATGGACTACCTGGTCACGCAGCCACGCTGCGTAATCCCGGCTCGTGTTGTGACGGTCGTCACGCTGATAATGAGTAGGGTCCCAGGAGGGATCACTCGGTACCGGCTGATGACGACCAAACTGACGAAGCACACGCTCCGTCGCATGATACTCAACAAATTCCCAGAATATCAATGGGACGGAGATGCTCCATATGAGCCGGTCTGCCGAGCAAATAGCAGGTAGGTGCGCAAGTAGCTCATCAGTGTACGACATCCAGATGAACTACAACGAATAACAATAAATTAGTATGCAAGGTACAACTACATTTAAAACAACCAACTTTATGTAGATGTTTACATGTCCAGTATGCAACATATCCAACTGGTCCCTAATAAGGGGGAGATTGTGGTGCACATCCACTCCTCGGTAATTCCCCCACCGGAGAATCCATCTCACAGCTAGCGGGAGGGGCGGATAGTCCTGTGCCGGCAGAGGTGGCTGTAGTGGCATGATACGCTGCCACGCCCAAACCTAACAAAAAATATTGATGTAAATTATGAGTCATTTCAAAATATATAATTTGTGCTTAATTAATTTTGAAAGTATTTTTCACCTGCAAGAGTGGCAAAAAACCACCAATATCAGTAGCTGCACCGATGCTAGCCCGGCACATGCTCCTGTAGAGATACGCCAGAACAGCAGCTGCCCAACTGTACTGATGCACCTGCTCCATATCCTCCGGAGGCTGGAGAAACCGCATCGATATCTTGTTCCCCGACGTGTTGGGAAACAAGACACACCCAAATAGCATGAGTAATGCCATCCGAGTGAAACGGATAATCCACAGCTCCTCTGTCTCCTGCGTGAACTGTGGATGCAACTCCGCCATGAACGCTCTAATGACGGATATCTGGAGACCACAACCACCAACGTTGCCCTCCGGGTGCAAACCTGTCATCCGTCCCATCGCATCCGCCAGCTGTGCGCGGGTCATCCGTCTCCACTCCTGGGGCAGTGTCAATGCGCGGCCCTCAATGCGCAATCCATACAACACCTGCACATCCTGGAGAGTGATCGTAGCCTCTCCAGTAGGCAGGTGAAATGTATGCGTCTCTGGTCGCCACCGCTCTATCAACGCTGTGATGAGCGACCAGTCAAGCTGCATCCGTCCCAGCTCAAATATGCTGTACAAGCCGGTCTGCTGTAGAAGGTCTACAACTCGTGGATGAAATGGATGCTGCGCCAAAAACTCCCACAGATCGTCCGGCCTCCTGGGGCGTATAGTCTGAAGAGCTAGATGGCCGTGCCAAATAGACTCAGATCTATGGTCACCCTGCAATACTAATAATCCTGCTGCCAAAGGTCCAGGGTGTGCAGGTTGACGAGATGCCATGTCGTGTACTATAAATAAGAAAAATTAATTATTACATAGAAACATTTTATATTTTCATAATTTTGTTAACTTAATTAATTAAATTACATATAAATTAATATAGCGGTTGTTTAAAGTTTCAACGCTTGATTATTGAGGCCCGGGACCACATAATAATGATTAATTATTCTAAATCTCAATTTTAATATTTTCATAATTTTGTTAACTTAATTAATTAAATTACGTATAATTTAATATAACGGTTGTTTAAAGGTTCCAGGCTTGATTATTGAGGCCCGAGACCACATAATAATGATTAATTATTCTAAATCTCAATTTTAATATTTTCATAATTTTGTTAACTTAATTAATTAAATTACGTATAATTTAATATAACGGTTGTTTAAAGGTTCCAGGCTTGATTTTTGAGGCCGGGACCACATAATAATGATTAATTATTCTAAATCTCAATTTTAATATTTTCATAATTCTGTTAACTTAATTAATTAAATTACGTATAATTTAATATAACGGTTGTTTAAAGGTTCCAGGCTTGATTTTTGAGGCCGGGACCACATAATAATGATTAATTATTCTAAATCTCAATTTTAATATTTTCATAATTTTGTTAACTTAATTAATTAAATTACGTTTAATTTAATATAACGGTTGTTTAAAAGGTTCCAGGCTTGATTTTTGAGGCCCGGGACCACATAATAATGATTAATTATTCTAAATCTCTATTTTAATATTTTCATAATTTTGTTAACTTAATTAATTAAATTACGTATAATTTAATATAACGGTTGTTTAAAGGTTCCAGGCTTGATTTTTGAGGCCCGGGACCACATAATAATGATTAATTATTCTAAATCTCTATTTTAATATTTTCATAATTTTGTTAACTTAATTAATTAAATTACGTATAATTTAATATAACGGTTGTTTAAAGGTTCCAGGCTTGATTTTTGAGGCCCGGGACCACATAATAATGATTAATTATTCTAAATCTCTATTTTAATATTTTCATAATTTTGTTAACTTAATTAATTAAATTACGTATAATTTAATATAACGGTTTTTTAAAGGTTCCAGGCTTGATTTTTGAGGCCCGGGACCACATAATAATGATTATTTATTCTAAATCTCAATTTTAATATTTTCATAATTTTGTTAACTTAATTAATTAAATTACGTATAATTTAATATAACGGTTGTTTAAAGGTTCCAGCCTTGATTTTTGAGGCCCGGGACCACATAATAATGATTATTTATTCTAAATCTCAATTTTAATATTTTCATAATTTTGTTAACTTAATTAATTAAATTACGTATAATTTAATATAACGGTTGTTTAAAGGTTCCAGCCTTGATTTTTGAGGCCCGGGACCACATAATAATGATTATTTATTCTAAATCTCAATTTTAATATTTTCATAATTTTGTTAACTTAATTAATTAAATTACGTATAATTTAATATAACGGTTGTTTAAAGGTTCCAGCCTTGATTTTTGAGGCCCGGGACCACATAATAATGATTATTTATTCTAAATCTCAATTTTAATATTTTCATACTAAAAGACTACGCTAAAATTAAATAAGGCTCTACGCTACAAGGCTCTACGCTAACAGGCTCTACGCTAACAAGCTCTACGCTAACATGATATACAATAACATATTAATGTAATACTAAAACAATAAATATACCAACATTAACATATTTTCTAATAAATTATAAAATAAAATTAATTCAAATACCTCAAATTAAAGTTGTAAAACTGAAATTTTGTTACCGAATTCGTGTCCAACAGTATCTTCGGGTGGGCCCCACTTGTATTGCACTTGAAGGGGACGGGTGGGACTTCGAAATCAAAATTTTGGCAAAAATTTGAAGAGAATTTGAGGGGGGGCCGAGAGAGGATTTGAGGAGTGTTTAAGTGAGAGTGAAAGTGTAGAGGAAGGAGCGGATATAACAATGGGGGGCATTTCGCAGTACAATACTGCGAAATGCCTTATTTTTTTTAAAAAAAAAAATTTTTTTATTCATTTACTATAACGCCTATTTTTCCAAAACAAAAAAAAATTTTAATCCATTTCGCAGTATAAAACTGCGAAATGTACAAACGTCCGTTTGTACATTTCGCAGTTTTATACTGCGAAATGTGTAATTGTGTATTTTTTTTTTTGGTTTATTTTGGTATTTTTTGTTTTTTTTATTATTATTTCGGTTCCGGACTCGTGGCCAAAATAGTTGGAGAAAGGGGGTGAGTCAGGTTTTTTGGGAGATAAAAGATGAAGCTATAGTCCTAATCTCTGTAGACTTTTGTAATGTTAAACATTTTCTCTCTTATCACCAATGAATGTGGTATAACGAAGGACTTAGTATTTTTTAAATGAATGTGCTAAAAATAAAAGAAATTTTTATTGTATATCGAAGAGAGTAATTTTAGATAATTATTTTTAGTAATCACGACTGTTAATATTAAACTAAGGGTGTGAATGAATTTGACATATAATAACTGATTACTATTGCAATTAGTAGTTTAAGTTAGGGTACCCTTTAAGTTATATACACCATCCAGTAGTGTAGTAAGTTTTTACATCATCAATATAATTTAATATAACTAGTTAATTATTTATTATAGGCAATAAATCAATGCTACTAAATATAGATCATGTGTATAGTTACTTTTCAAGAGATTTGATTGTGTAAATATATTTTATATTAAATGTGCGCAAATATAACTCAATTATTAACACTCGCGTAAAATTAAAATGGTGACTCCGATTTTCACCTTACACCTTGTTATGTTGCCACAACACACACGGTCGGCTTACCACCTGTCTCCAGAAACAATATACTGATGAATCATGTATAAACGTAAATAAACAAAAGGAAAAGATCCTAAAATTGCACAGAGGTAACGGCCGTAAAAGACACCGAATAAAAATAGTCGGTCATGATCTGTATCAGATGTTTCATTGGTTCTCAACACTACAAATCTCTTCCTTATTAGGAAGTTATTTTTAGTAGGAAGTGACGAAAGCTCTTTAGTCTTCAATACTTCTTGTGGATCCGCATTAATGAATAAAAAACAAGAGTATCCTTTTGTACAAACAATGTAGATTATAGTCTTTGTTCAACTTGTATGTACTGTAGCTTTGAGACCTGGATACATTTTTTTTTTTTTTGGTAGGAAGCACTTTCTTTCGTGATCCTAACAGTTGCGAATTTGAATATAATCAGATTTCAATGTTGTATGAGATCGAATTTGACTGATCACACCCCTAAGCCAACACAACCGACCGTACAATGTGAGTCTGGTTAGAAGGACGAATTGGGGACAATACGAGGGACGACTTCATGACCACATCGGCCCCTCCACACCATGTATTTTATTTTTGTCTTTTAAATATTTAGATAAATAACTTTTCACTATATAAAGGGGGTCTGAGCTATGTAAAAGCCATTCAATTCATTATTGATAATACAAGATCCCTCTAACATTATCTCTTTCTCTTCTCTCTAAAATTGCCACTTTCATCTCTCTAAGATTATCATCTTCTCCCTCCCCCGATTTATATTATTGCTATACGAATCAATTGCAAAGATCATCCTAGAGTCTATTATCTTCCATTACAATTTACCCCTTCATCTATATTGATTGATTTGCTTAAAAAATATTCAGCAACTTTAGAGCCAAACAATTTGGTGCTGTCTGTGGGAATTTCGGTAGTCGAAATCATAGTTCACATCTGGGATATGAAGAACAATCAGTGTCCTTCAAACTCCGTAGAAACTAAAAAATGGCAGATAAAGAATCAAGATTGAAGATGATAGCAGATGTCTCAACCAACCTCATAGACCCCCTCAACGAGGCCGGTAGAGAAAATACCGCGAACGTAACACCAAGTAATGTTCCGTAGGAGGAGATATCACCCTCTTCACTCGAAGATCTAACGATCTTGCATGTAAGATGGGCTTCAACATCCGCAGCAAAGGAAACTCCCCCAGTAGTCAAAACGTTACTAGAGGAATGGTTGACGAACACCCTAACTGGCATGCTCGAGAAACCATCTCAGGGAAATCTTAAAGATTCATCAACGGCAGAAATCGCTGCTGCCGCCGGTGAACCATGTGTTTTACGGACAAGCAGCGCCCACGCTAATATAAACGCAAGCGATAATTCACTCACGACCATTCTTAAGAAAATGGAAGAAATGGAGAGCGAGAATAAAGCGCTTCATGATCAAATGAAGGAGCACCAGGAAAGGGTAGACAAAATACCTGGTTCCCCTAAGCTACTGCCGAAACGCGATGTGGGAAGGTTTGTCGAGGAACCGCATAGTGAGGAAGCTGCTCCTCACCCAATCCTTAAAACCTTTAAGATGCCCCATACTTGAGAATATACGACGGAACCACAGATTTGGAAGACCATCTGATCTATTATGTAACCGCTGTAAAAGGCAACGGCTTATCGAAAGAACAGGTGCCGTCCATGTTTCTGAAAACGTTTGGTGAAACTTTGACAGGAGGAACGCTAACATGGTACTCTCAACTACCAGCCAGATCGATATCGACGTTTGAGGAGATGGCAAATAAGTTCGCCACCGCTCATACAGGAGCAAAGAAGGCTGAAGAGCGGGTCAATGATATCTTCGCATCAGGCGAACAACAGGTGAAGGAATTAGGGACTTCCTGGCCCGATTCAACATGGTAAGAATGGGCTTGCCAAATGTATCACAAGGAATGGCGGTCACTACTTTCCAAAACAGGTTGAACAGAGATAGGTCAAAAGCAACAGAAGCTACTCAACCGACTCAAGAAGTATGCCCCCACCACGAGGGAAGAGATTCACATTGCCTATTGCGCAGAAGTAATAGTAGATGAAGACAATATTAATGGTCCAACCCAACGACTGACATCAGTGCAATTAGAGGTGAGGAGGGATCAACGTAATCACGGACGATGGGAACCAATCCCACGGTTCAATAGAGAAAGGCATCAGTCTTACGTCAGAGCCCCAAATTCACCTCCTCCAAGACATCCAGATGCCTTGCAACAACATGCCGCCCCACTTTGAATTGAAAGAGGTATGCCTCTATTATTATTCACTCATAACTTTTGTGTCTCCCCTTTATAAATAGTCTACACACTGGAGAAGCTGGGCACAAAGGTACAATAGCCACTGAAATGAAATCAGATCCTAGTGCAATGAGGTCGAATGTCCTATGCGAATTCCATCAGGAAAGAGGACACAAGACTGAATATTGCATAAGTCTACGACAGGAAGTGGTCAGAATGCCGAACCAGGGATACCTAAAAGAGCTGCTCAGCGATAAATGGAGAGCTAATTTTGCCATAGGACGCGATCAATCCTAAGGACCGCCAAAGCCACCTTCTCTAGCACGCACCAACAGATGATCGTCAGTGGCGGAGACAAATTAGCAATCAACCATGAAACGTTCACCACCACACATTAGTTGAAGCGCACGATCGCTCACGAACGATATGATGACTTCGAAGATAGTATCACCTTTGATAAGTTTGATGCCAATGGTTTGTCTTTTCTTTATTATGGTGCTTTAGTTATAACTTTATGCATTGTTGATACTAATTGGAAAAGAATCATGGTAGACGACAGAAGCAGCGCTTGTACTATCCACCCAAGAGTCCTCATGCAAATAAAGCTCGAAGATAAGGTAATACCGCATCGCATAATGCTAACGGGTTTTAACAATGCAGTAGAGAAAACCTCTAGAGAGATAACACTACCAGTTTTGGCGGGAGGAGTCATGCTGGAAACCACGTTCCACATCATGAACTAGAAAATGACTTACAACGTCATCATAGGGCGTCTATGGATACACGCCATGCGAGCCATCCCCTCGAGTCTCTATCATGTAATCAAATTTCCCACCCCGTAGGGAATATTCAGCATCCGAGGTGAGCCACGTACTGCCTAAGAATATTACCAGATTGCCCAAGACTGCACTCATACCAAGCAGCTAAAAGGAACAAGCGCGGAAGCATAGCAATCAGCCGTTTTGGGAACTAAAATCAACCCAATGACGGAGTTCATTAGGGACCCAGATGTTGTATAAGCTTGCAAAGCGACAGTCAAGGATCTTGACCCGATCCAGCTATACAACACCGATCATTCAAAAAGAGCCTACATTGGGCATAACCTCTACGACCCAGGTAAGTTCCATGAATTCTTCACTAACCATGCAGATTTGTTTTCCTTCTCCCATTCAGATATGTCGGGGATCCCAAAAGTCATCGCCACTCACAAGCTGAATATCGACCCACTTTATCCGCCCGTACGACAGATAAGGAGGAAATTCAATGCCGTAATCAATGAAGCAATCAGTGAAGAGGAAGATAAACTACTAGCCAATGGTTCCATAAGAGAATCGAAATACCCCCAATGGGTCGCCAACTTGGTCATGGTTAAAAAGAAAAGTGGGAAACGGAGAATGTTCGTAGACTTCACCAACCCGAACAAGCATGCCCAAAGGATTTCTTCCCATTGCCACATATCGAACAACTGATAGAAGCAATAGCAGAGTGCAAACCGCTAAGTTTCTTGGATGCCTACTCTGGCTATAACCAAATCCTAATGGTCGAAGGGGACCAAGAAAGACAATTTTCATCACCTATCAATGGACATACTACTATAAAGTGATGTCCTTCAGGCTCAAAACCGCGGGTGCAACGTACAAAAGGTTGGTCACCAAGATGTTCAAAGAAGAGCTTGGTAAAACAATGGAGGTATACATCGATTACATGTTAGTGAAGTCAGCAAAGAAGGAGGAACATATCGACCATTTAAAGCAAGCCTTCGAGATACTGAGGCAGTATGGGATGAAGTTGAAGCCAAAAAAATTCACCTTCAGCGTGGCCTCGAAAAAGTTTTGGGCTATCTCGTATACAACGAGGTATCATAGTCAACCCTGACCAGACCAAGGCCATAGACACCATACCCATGATTCTGAATAGCAAGAAGTGTGAGCACGTAATTTTTGCTCTAAGCAATAAAATTCCAAAATTAAAATAAATAATATTTTTGTGTGCAATTATATGTTTTGATTGAAATAAGATGCATTTGTGTGTGCAAATAATTAGAAATGAAAATTAGAAAGTTTAAAAAATAGGTTGAGTACAAGTATTACAATTAAAGGAATTAAAAGGAAAATTAACAAAAATGCAATAATACCGGAAATTAGAGAAAAATAGCAAAAAAATATCAAACAAATATCAGAAAAATTGGAAAAAAATAGGAAATTGAATAATTGAAAAGAATATAAAAATAGAAAATGAAATAAAAAAAGGAAATACAAAGAAATAATTAAATACAAGGAAAATACACAAAAATATAGAATTGGGCCAAATATGTAAACCCAATATACATTTGGCCCAAACCAAATAAAAGACCGGTCCAGACTTTATACAAGAAACAATCTCAGCCGTTCATCTCTTTAAATCCAACGGCTGAGGTGTCACGACCCCAAATCCGGTCGTGATGGCGCCCAGCACACTGCTAGGCCAGCCTGACCAATCAATAACAATGATGGAGCTAGGAGCTCGCTTTATCCCATTTAAGCTTATCAAAACATGAAACAACAGTGATACATATATCGAAAACGGGGAACCAAGTCCCAAAATAAACTAACTCCCATAGACCGCAGGGTCAAGAGTCATGAGCCTCTGAAGAACATAAGTGTAATAAAGTTTATAACAAACTCAGTGCGGAAAGGAAAGACAACAAGATAAGAAATGACAGCTAGAAGGGGAGTCAAGTCCTACGAACGCTGCAGCTACCTCGACTATCCCGCACAATGCCTACGAGCGGCTACCGAATCAGGTCTACTGAGAGGTACCTGGATCTGCACACAAGGTGCAAGGAGTAAAGTGAGTACTGCGAGACTCAGTGGTAATAAACAGGGGTAAGACAGCGCAGATAAGAAATCCGCAATAAAGCACTATGTAAAGCTGTCATCAAATACCCTGTCACAGAATCAATATCAATTGTACCTGTACCAACAAGTACCAGCAAAACAGTATAACAACTATCGGATGTAGCTAAATGCAATGCAATGCATGATATGACCGCTACGGCGTGTAGCCCGATCCAATTTGGGTACCTGTGCCTACTGTGGGGGTTCAGACTCCGGAAGGGCTCCTACAGCCCAAGTACAATATTACTGCGGCGTGCAGTCCGATCCAACATATATACCGCTGCGGCGCGCAGCCCGATCCACTACCAGTCAGCTAATATGCAAATACAGCCTCGCAGGCTCAAAAGTAGTTTTGAAAACTCTTTTATCATTTTTCAGTTGGAAAACAATAATATCAGGTTCTAGAGGTTGGAAATAGCACGATAACATAAATAGCTACGGACTGGTAGTAAACTAGCATGTCAATATCACCAGACAATGATAACGATCCTCACGGGATCCAATAACTGGCTCACTGCCCACAAGTATACTCAACCGCCCAAGAAGGGGGTTCTACGACTCAAGAGTGGCAAATATCACAATATATAGTATGCAACCATCCGAGAAGGAGGTTCAACGGCTCAAGAATAGCCAATTACCATAACACAGTGCCAACAAGTCGGACTAAGCCATAGTCCCCAATCACAATCGACCCCGCACTCACAAGAGAGTACGTGTCTCGCCGCTATACAGTGTCACAAAGTGGTATACCGGGGTTTTGAACCCGCTGGTCATCACCCACATCTATTACTCACCTCAATACGGCGCGACGACTACTCCGCAATGCCTTTGCCACGAGAATCAAGCTCCGCTCGTGTAGAATCTGATCAAATACAGTAGAAATACAACAAATTAGGCCAATGGGACGACACCCAATCAATACAATTCGATTTACACCAAAAATGGCAAAGTTACCAAAACTCGACTTTCGGTACGCTTGACGAAAAATTACAAAAGTCACATATTCGTTATCCTCATCTCGACACGAGTCTAGGCATATAAAATTTACCAAAATCGGACTCCATTTGCCCACTCAAATCAATGTTTTTCTTCAATTTAGGCCTAGGGCTCAAACCCACTTTTAATCTTCTATTTACAGAAAATTAACCAAGGATTTCATGTTAAAATGATGTAATTAAGCCACAAAACTTACCTCCGACGAAACCCCGATGATTTCCCAGCAATCTCCCGTCAATACCTTCTCTTGGAACTCAAAAATGGAGGTTTTGGGTGTTAAACCCGCGACTGACCAGTTCTGGCTTTTAATTTCACTGCCAGCCATTTTTGCCCTACGCGTTCGCGATGCGTCCTACGCGAACGCGATGCCTTGCTCATTTCCTCCATCGCGAACGCGACATGGAGTCACGCGTCCCTGAAGAACATTCTCCCCAGCCCCGAATTTTTCCTCTACGCGTTCGCGTCCCATTCCACGCGAACGCGTGGATTCTCTTTTTCCTCTTACGCGAACGCGAGCCTACCCCACGCGAACGCGATGATCATTTTCCCTCAGCCTACGCGAACGCGGGCCTAGCCCTCGCGAACGCGAAGGCTTAAAATGTGCCCAGTGATCTGCAGATTTCAGCAGACCTTTTCCTGTTTCAAAATGCCGGATAATGGTCCGGATTCACCCCGAGGCCCCCGGGACCCCAACGAAAACCACCAACATACTCCAAAACACGATACGAACTTGTCCCAAGCATAAAAACACCATCCTAAACATCAAAATCACCAATTACACACGGATTCAAGCCTAAGTTTCTTTAAAACTTCCGAAACTAACATTCGATCAAAAACCCGACCAAACAACGTCCGAATGACCTGAAATTTTGCGGACATATCCAAAATCACATAACGAAGCTACAGGAATTGTCGAAATTCCATTCCGACCACCGGATCAAAATCTCACCTCCCGATCGGATTTCGCCAAAATTCAACCTTAGCCAATTCAAGCCTATTTCTACACCAGACCTCCAAATTAAATTCCGATCGCTCCCCTAAGTCACAAATCACCTCCCGGAACTAACCAAATCATCAGAATCCGATTTCGAGCCCTCTAACCAAATAGTCAACTCCGGGTTGACTTTCCATATTCAAGTTTCCTTCTAAAAGGCTATATGCCTCATTTTCAATCCAATTCACTCCTAACTCACCTGGTAGACTCTAACACTGATATGAAAGCATAAAACATGTAATTACAACATAATGGGGTGGTAATTCCCGTGACGACGGGCCGGGTCGTCACATTCTCCCCAACTTAAACAAACGCTCGTCCTCGAGCGTACCAGAGTGGTACTAGAAGCAACTCAATAGCTTAATGACCTTACCAAGCATATATTCGGGCGATCGCACGTCACCCTATCTCTCATAAGCCTGAAAACACCATATAGCTGAAATCTCACAGAACATCTGAATCGTAAACCACATTGCACTTTCCGAAATCATATACCAATTGCTAATCCCATGCCTATACTCAAGATACACTAGAATCCACTGCAATAACTCACACTCACCACTCCGGGTGAGATCATATGATGTATCAAACAACCCAATCACTCGAGACAATAGTCTCTGATCACAATAATTTCCCACGATTACCAAATACCAACTGAAAAACCTTTTTCAATAGATAGAGTCTTGTTCCAACACCTTCATATCATGCCCACGGCAACCGAACACGCAATATATCGAACCCATCTCTCAGGTCAACCATTCAGGAATCCATTTTCACTTTTAATTGATACCACAATAGATTTCAGAGCTGAACCTCGATATTACCTTTCTAACCAGCTGGAATCACATATACTCACACTCATTATTGGCTCTAACGATCATTTTGATTATAACACACTGCACTGGTGCTATGACACCTCAACACCGTCCTAAGCCACGATGAGCACAACACAGGCTCCAATAAAAATGACTGAACATACTCAAATCACGACAACTGACTCAAATAAAAGAGTTGTAACAATTCCTTTGTACCCTCATAACATAGAGCTGAGATCGTGTCTCGCATTATAGAAATAGAGTACCTGAATCCTCCTCGAGAGGTCATAACATCACGTGGCCTTGCCACAATTCATGATTCTATCCAAACACCATTACTCATGAAGCACCTCAAGTTACCAAGCTCAAAAAGGTCAGCCACGCACAGATCTAGGTCTAAACCCAAGCAATCAACCTCACCCATGGTGAAACAATTAATGTATGCTATCACATCCTGAAAGGACTCAACCGATGTGCCATTCGCCAAGCGATACTCAATACGGACTTTTCCTCAAAAGCTAGGAAGTATTGTATACCAGGTAATATATAACTAACTCTATTTTCACATTACACTGTTGCGGCGTGCAACCCGCTCCAATGACATACCCGTGGCGGCGTGCCACCCGATCTAGATACCATACCCGTGGCGGCATGCCACCCGATCCAAATAACAGTACCTGTGGCGGCGCGCAAACCCGATCCATATAGAACCCTCGCCAAAGAAATGTGCGTCGAGTCAAGTTGCTCATTATGGTAAACATATATAGCCTCAAGTTCGGCCACAAGAAACGTATCCGACAAAGTTACTCAATACCGGAACCAAATCAACGATAGAAACCTCTGCACTGATATCCGCCATGAAGGCCCAACCGACAAAGCAATACCCACTAGCCGTCTGCTGGTCCTGAGGTACAACTACCCCGCTGGAGCATACTCGATGCACTCTGCTACACAATTTGTGCCATACCATCATAGTCTATATCACATTAGTCTAGACAACCTGGCCTAATGATGACCAGTCAGCAATCAAGTATCATAATCCAAATTCGTCATATCAAGTTGAGAGAGAAAGCCACTAGAGCTTCTAATTTTCGATAATCACAAAACGGTGTCGATACACATGATATACAACCACTGCATAGGCGGACTAACGAGAACTTCAAGTCTCCAACACATATATAACACATGAATCACAATGCTTGATCCCGTACTTCACTGTACAAATACATAACGCACATCAAGCGTCCATTCATACCACGAAAGCCATTCAGAAATTTCACTATGCCATCAACGACTCAGTTATTATAGTCGATCCAACAAGAGAATACCACCATACCACTGGATATTATCAGTTTACATTACCTTGTCATTTTGGACCATATACCCTGCCAAATTACTAGAATAGCAGTACCATTTTCTTTAATCACCAGAAAGATCGATTCTTTAAATCACCTGCAACTGCCCGCGCTGCTAAATAATTTTAATGACTCCCCATATATTATGAGCTGATCACAAAACCTTGAATATGCCATTATTAACTTTCCATAACACATCGCATATACCATACCACACTAAGATAACATGGAAATTTATATTCCTTTCCTACGCCGCAAACATCGGCGCACTCAACTAGTCAAGGGCTTTCATGATCCCATATAGAGAAAACTCATTACACATTCCAAGCCTTGCATACCAACGGGAAATATACACTCATTTTCAAACCACGGTAAAACACATCATAAACTCTTTCTCCCAATTCATTGCATAAGTTAAACTGTCAGGACTGAGTCCTTATACCGACATCGAGCTACGTAACTGCCAGCACTCAAGAGCTTTGTTGCACAATATCCGCAAGACTCATTACTTCAAACACATACCAGGAATTAATCGTATTCCTTATCATACCGCTTCGGTTTATTAACAAGTTGCTCCATTTACTCAATTTCTTTTCTGAACCATCGTTAACTTAGTATTAGCCTTTACTGTAGCACTATCATAACTCAACTCATGTTATCACACGAGACTCGTACATAAGACCACACGGTCTAAAACCCATAGGCCAGCCTCAATGTTTCCTAGGAGTACCACATTCTACAATACTTATTTTGAAGAACTTCATGCGATTATTGAATTAGTATCATTACTTTCCCATACGGTTACATAGAATCCCATCATTCACATAATATAACACAAGTCTTGATTTCTTCTAACGAAACCAGCGTCTTTAGCCACATGCACAATCTTAAGACACCTGATTGTTACAAGTAAAATCTTGAACACCGAAAAACAATTCTCGGGCGTCATTCACCCTTATTCAGTTGTAATTCAACTGTCTTATTGAACAGGACCGCTCGTGCCTTGCTAGAACTCTGACACCGCAGAACATGATTACATACAGATACAATTAGCTATCTTCCTTTTCTATACACCGAACACTCTTTACCAACATAAGTTCACAACATCCTAGTATTTCTTCATATCTACGAAGCACCATAACCTTTATCAAAATTTCCCAATATACCTAGTAACAGAGCCAACACAGCACACGACACTGCAATCAGTTAATCAATAACAACATCCCCAACTTAGCTCGGAGTCATACATCAAAGCACTTTTAGCCACTCATAGCCTTCTTACTCAAATGATGCAACAAAGTTCTAGTTAGATTAAACTCAAGTCATTTACAAGCTTCGGCGGAGGTTCGAATCATCGGAAATATTAATTCTTTTGCAATTCTTGCATTCATTCACACACAACAGTTACGCCCACTCTTTAGGTGACAAAAATCTTTTCTAAGTCCCAGATTTTCCAAAAGTTTCGGCAGAGTTTCCTTTATAAATTGGCCTATTCACCTGCCAGAGAATCACCAAACCATTCTAACAATACATCCACAACTCAACAAGATATCACAATGTATTTCAACAACATTAAATCTCAATACTATACGAATCATATTATCACAATTTATACTTGAACATGCGCTGTACCTGCTCGAATCATAACACATATCAAATACCTTTCAATTACACATGCGGATCAACCCTCCTACTTCTTCTCAATTTAGCATTTCATCACAATACCTTCCACCAGGATACACATAGCAAAATCACTTTTGTCTTCCTGAGTTTAGACTCGTTCCACTACACATAAGGCACTTTACCTTCCAATTACGAGATATGATAATTATTCACCACGCCCATAGCTCGGGGCTACACAACAGTTTAGATAAGAGTCGAACAATTAACAACTCATCCATTAGTAAGCCTCCCTAATACTCTACAGATCGTCACAAGGCCCCAAACATGGCTACTAGCCCAAATACATAGATATAAGCCAGTCTCGGTCATTATACACAGTAATCTATCAATCGGGAAGGATAAAGTCCATATCCCCAGTCACAATACCACCACACACAAAATCAGCACCTCGATGCTCAAGTCATAAACAAGGTCCAGCCTCAAGTCAAACTTCATAATACCGACTCGCAAAATTATTACCTTGGTGCTCAAGCCATAGACAAGGATCTGGCCTCAAGTCCTCCCGACTGGCCCAACATGAACTCATGGAGATTATATCTCGCCCTCGTTCGAGGAAATCACAAGCCATAAGGCAATTACACTACTGAGCGCTCGAAGCGTACACAGACGTGCGGAAGGAGTTTCAAAAAGGTATATCTCAAGCTGAATCAAGTACGCACGACAAGAATTCCAAGAAATGTGAAGTGTTTCCTAAAGGTTCGCAGCCTCCCGAGGATATGTACAGGTGTCCCCGTACCGATCCACAAGACTCTACTAACCGGCTCAAGACTCATGAGGCCTAATAAACCTAGTCTCTGATTCCAACTTGTCACGACCCCAAATCCGGTCGTGATGGCGCCCAACACATTGCTAGGCCAGCCTGACCAATCAATAACAATGATGGAGCTAGGAGCTCACTTTATCCCATTTAAGCATATCAAAACATGAAACAACAGTGACACATATATCGAAAACGGGGAACCAAGTCCCAAAATATACTAACTCCCATAGATCGCAGGGTCGAGAGTCATGAGCCTCTGAAGAACATAAATGTAATAAAGTTTATAACAAACTCAATGCGGAAAGGAAAGACAACAAGATAAGAAATGACAGCTAGAATGGGAGTCAGGTCCTGCGGACGCTGCAGCTACCTCGACTATCCCGCACAATGCCTCCGAGCGGCTACCGAATCAGGTCTGCTGAGAGGTACGTGGATCTGCACACAAGGTGTAGGGAGTAAAGTGAGTACTGCCAGACTCAGTGGTAATAAATAGGGGTAAGACAGCGCAGATAAGAAATCCGCAATAAAATACTATGTAAAGCTGTAATCAAATACCCTGTCACAGAATCAATATCGACTGTACCTGTACCAACAAGTACCAGCAAAACAGTATAACAACTATCAGATGTAGCTAAATGCAATGTATTGCATGATATGACTGCTACGGCGTGTAGCCCGATCCAATTTGGGTACCCGTGCTCACTGTGGTGGTTCAGACTCCGGAGGGGCTCCTACAGCCCAATCACAATATTATTGTGGCGTGCAGTCCGATCCAACATATATACCGCTGCGGCGTGCAGCCCGATCCACTACCAGTCAGCTAATACGCAAATACAGCCTCGCAGGCTCAAAAGTAGTATTGAAAACTCTTTTATCATTTTTCAGTTGGAAAACAGTAATATCAGGTTCTAGAGGTTGGAAATAGCATGATAACAGAAATAGCTACGGACTGGTAGTAAACTAGCATGTCAATATCACCAGACAATGCTAACGATCCTCACGGGATCCAATAACTGGCTCACGGCCCACAAGTATACTCAACCGCCCAAGAAGGGGGTTCCACGGCTCAAGAGTGGCCAATATCACAATATATAGTATGCAACCATCCGAGAAGGAGGTTCAACGGCTCAAGAATAGCCAATTACCATAACACAGTGCAGACAAGTCGAACTAAGCCATAGTCCCCAATCACAATCGACCCCGCACTCACAAGAGAGTACGTGTCTCGCCGCTATACAATGTCACAAAGTGGTATACCGGGGTTTCGAACCCGCTGGTCATCACCCACATCTATTACTCACCTCAATACAGTGCGACGACTACTCCGCAATGCCCTTGCGACGAGAATCAAGCTCCGTTCGCGTAGAATCTGATCAAATACAGTAGAAATACAACAAATTAGGCCAATGGGACGACACCCAATCAATACAATTCGATTTACACCAAAAATGGCAAAGTTGCCAAAACCCGACTTTCGGTACGCTTGACGAAAAATTACAAAAGTCACATATTCGGAATCCTCATCTCGACACGAGTCTAGGCATATAAAATTTACCAAAATCGGACTCCATTTGCCCACTCAAATCAGTGTTTTTCTTCAATTTAGGCCTAGGGCTCAAACCCACCTTTAATCTTCTATTTACAGAAACGTAACCAAGGATTTCATGTTAAAATGATGTAATTAAGCCACAAAACTTAGCTTCGATGAAACCCCGATGATTTTCCAGCAATCTCCCGTCAATACCTTCTCTTGGAACTCAAAAATGGAGGTTTTGGGTGTTAAACCCGCAACTGACCAATTCTGGCTTTTAATTTCACTGCCAGCCATTTTTGCCCTACGTGTTCGCGATGCGTCCTACGCGAACGCGATGCCTTCCTCATTTCCTCCATCGCGAACGCGACATGGAGTCACGCATCTACGAAGACCATTCTCCCCAGCCCCGGATTTTTCCTCTACGCGTTCACGTCCCATTCCACGCGAACGCGTGGCTTCTCTTTTTCCTCTTACGCGATCGCGTCCCCCAGCAATGCGAACGCGATGACCATTATCCCTCAGCCTACGCGAACGCGGGCCTAGCCCTCGCGAACGTGAAGGCTTAACTGGTGCCCAGTGATCTGCAATTTACAGCAGACACTCCATGATCCAAAAATGCCGGATGATGGTCCGGATTCACCCCGAGGCCCCCGGGACTCCAACGAAAACCACCAACATACTCCAAAACACGATACGAACTTGTCCCAAGCATAAAAACACTATCCTAAACATCAAAATCACCAATTACACACAGATTCAAGCCTAAGTTTCTTCAAAACTTTCGAAACTAACATTCGATCAAAAACCCGACCGAACGACGTCCGAATGACCTGAAATTTTGCGAACATATCCAAAATCACATAACGAAGCTACAGGAATTGTCGGAATTCCATTCCGACCCCCGGATCAAAATCTCACCTACCGATCGGATTTCGCCAAAATTCAACCTTAGCCAATTCAAGCCTATTTCTACACCGGACCTCCAAATTAAATTCCGATCGCTCCCCTAAGTCACAAATCACCTCCCGGAACTAACCTAATCATCAGAATCCGATTTCGAGCCCTCGAACCAAATAGTCAACTCCGAGTTGACTTTCCATATTCAAGTTTCCTTCTAAAAGGCTTATATGCCTCATTTTTAATCCAATTCACTCCTAACTCACCCGGTAGACTCTAACACTAATATGAAAGCATAAAACATGTAATTACAACATAATGGGGTGGTAATTACCGTGACGACGGGCCGGGTAGTCACATGAGGGTTTATCCAGAATTAATCAAAGTAGTAAGATTTTTGATCAAATCTGAGCCGTCCGTGTCTTAAGATCCAACGGATGGCAATACGTCTCTCATTTAACGAGACGACAGAGTTTGGGGGAAAACAATCCTGACCGTTGATCTCACTTGATCTAAGCCAGGAACCCATCAAGAGTAACGCGTATATAAGCCTGGTCTGTCAAAGAGACCGACCATTTTTATTATACACATAACCCTAGCCGCCCTTCTCTCTGACCTCGTCTCCTTCTCGAAGCTTCGCCGGCCATGGAGACTGGCCTATTTCCATGGCCGTCTCCGGCCACTGCTTACCCCCAAACCTTTCTTTCCCTACTTCTCTACCACAAACCACCATGAAAACCCCAAGAAACTCCGAAAACCCTAGCTTCTTGAAATTCCGGTCATCGAAGTTATTCTCCGGTGACCATAACCTATGAATCTGGCTTCTAAATTAACACCGTCTAACCCTCACCTCTAGATCTGTCACCCCACACAAACCGTTTTCCTCGAATATCAATCCATCTATTCGAATCTTCAAAAATATGTCGCCGGAACCCTAACTCTGGTCGACCCAAAAACTTAACCCCAAAACAAAATCCCTCCCTCTAACACCCTGAACCCATCTCTGCTCAACTTGAAGTCTAAGAAGAAAACTGGAAAAAAGAAAGAAAAAAGAAAAGGAAAAAGAACAAGAAAAAGAAAAAGATAAACGGGAATAACACATGAGAGAGATCCTACAAAGCTAAGTTTCCCTTTCCTTTTATGTTTTGATTTTATTTTTTCTTCTCTTTTACCGTTCTTTTTATCTTCATCTATGTTCTGTTTTAGCATGCTTTTTTGTGTTTAAGTTTATTTTCTTTACTTTAATCGTTAACTAGTTGCATGTTTTACATTAGTTCATTTCCATGAAATAACTTCTGGTATAATTTCTTGTTTCTCTTTTAAGTATCACGTTTCTTTAGTCTCTTTGATAAATACTGTCTGTTACACCTGGATTAAATAGACCCGAGTATGTTAGGGTTTCTATTAGTCTTTGACATGAGAAAATTTTGATTATGCCTTCTTTGTGTTCAATTGACATACTATGCTTGAAATTTGAACTATGAGTCTGTTTGATTGAAATTTAACAATATTCAAATTTCCCCTATGAGTTTTGGTTAAATGACAAGTAATTCTGATTTTGTGGCTATGTGTGCAATTTAATGTGAAAGGGCTATATCCATAATAATTTTGTGTTATTGGACTATTATAAAGCCTAATGTATTTAGGGATATTGGTTATAGCTATAATAGATTGGTAATTAGAAAAGTGGCTAAGTTTGAAAGCATGTTAAGCAGTTAAATAAGCTAAAATAAAAAACAACATAAAATAATTATAATTGAAATAAGTAATAAGGGTGGTCAGTTTTGTAACTGACCAACTCTGTAATTCTTTAGTTCTAAATTCAATGGCTGAGTTCTGAAATTGGCCAATTTTGTAATAATCAGACTTAAGTCTGAAACTGGCTAAGCTCTGCAAGTCGTAACTAATTCTAAGTGGCCAGTCATAACTAATTGACTAAGTTTGCAAAGCTAAGTCCAAACATTGGACTGGCTAAACTTTAAAGAGTATAGACTTAAATAAATAAGCAGGCTAGTCCTGCAAAGTAACTCTAATACAGAAAAATGAAAAGAAAATAGGTTAAACTTGAAATAAAATTGAAGTTCAAATCTGGCCAAATCTTAAATGACTTATAAATATTGGCCAGAAGTTAAATAAGAGCTGAAACAGCATACTTAGACATGGACTGGGTCGGGTAAACAGTAATTTCCATTATGGGTATAAGAGGAATAGAAAATGGCATAATTGTGGATTTAATAGAGCCTATGATGACCTTTAAGACATTTAGACCTATGATTTCTGCAATATTGCACAAAACTAAGGGTATAATAGACCCAAACAAAAAGGCAACTTAGTAAATAACCTTAGCAAGTGTGGGTACACTAGTAAAACACCCCAAAAAGAATCAAATACAACCTTCCAGCATATGCTGGAAGGCAAATTCAAATCTGAAAATGGTATTAAAGTGTAACAATTAAAAGAAATTCAAGGGAGGAAATCATAAATAACTTTCCAACTTCCCCCCCCCCCAAAAAAAAATTTCACCAGTCTCACCTATAAATAGACACCATTAGAGCCTGATTAAGGCCTGAAATTTTGAAATAGAAATTCAGATATATACATATAGATACATGGAGTAAATTCTGCATGGGTTTTAGTCGAAGCTATTTACTAGAAGCTGTAGGAAATCCTCTGCTGGTTTTACTGGTTTTTCTACTATCTTCTGCTGGGTATTTGCTTCACTGTTCTCTGGGGATTCAATTGATTGTTGAAACTCACTCGTATTGCTGTGAATTCAATCTCCTATTACTGTTGCATTATCTGCTATGGTCTAACTACTATTTCCGGCTTCTTCTCCCCTAGACTCATTGGTTTTTCTGTTGCTGAATCAGGTACAAAATTCAAACCATTTAATTGCAATTGGAGTTTGAGTTGAAGAAATAAATTGTCTGTTTGATACAAGTTTATGTCACTGATTTCCATATCTGCTTTCATCTTGTAGTTTATTTAGATTAGTTTAATTTGTAATTTGGTAGGAAATATTGTAATTAACTCAATGAGATGTACGGATGAGCTGAAAATAATGTAATAGTGTAGTTAGTAAATTAGTGTAGTAATGTTAGTCAAATCGCTTAGATAATTAATCAGGTTAATCATAAATCTAATATAAAAATACAAGTAGATAAATAACAATATTAACACACAGTAGTTAAGTGAAATCAATGTTAAATAGATCGATCTGAATATTATTAGTAGTAGATGAAACATGCGGTAAAAATGAAGTCTCATCTCATAGGTTAATATAGATTTATGTTTAATCATGCAATTAATTCTCTGAAATCTGCAAATAATTAAGTTTAGTATATTATTAAAAAGTAATACAGATTAACCTTAGATGTTAAGAAGTTAGATTCATTAGTTTTAAAATTTAGATGTTAAATATGAAAAACAAAAATAGTTTGTTAATTAGATTTCATTCATACTAAACGTTTAAGGTCTGAAGTCCACTTTTGTAATTCTGTACTTCTTTTCTGTTTATTGAATAAAATAATTTAAGTGTTTTAACTTCTGAATATCGATCTCTTGTGCGTATAGTGTTCCGATTTTTATTACTCACCTCTGATAGAGTCTGATCTGGGCCTAGCATATTATGAAGGCCCGGAAATATGTGAAAACATCTTCGGACTTCTACTGAATATGTTTCAGCGTGTTCCTGGGTTTTCAATTGTCACGACCCGGATTTTCCCCAACATCGGGATCGTGATGGCGCCTACTCGTGGTAGCTAGGCAAGCCACTGTATTCATACTATCCTGTTTTTAATACAATTTCATAATTTATTTATCAACAAACCATAACTTTAATTAAATAAGTGCGGAATACTTTTTCGAAATAGAAATAACTAGTTACAAGGTAAAAATCATACTGAAATCCTCTACCCAAGACGTGGAGTCACCAACTCACGAACTACTACTGAATACTACACATAAAAGTTTGAAAGAAGTATAACATAATTCTGTTTGTCTCGGAACAAAGAGACTACAGCTAGTAACATAAATAAAGAGAGAGACGCCGGGCCTGCGGACGTCCGCAAGCTACCTCGGTCTCAAATGTGATCAACTCCCACGCAATCGATTTACTGCTGCTGCTCCTGATCGTAACCTGGACCTGTGCAAAAATGCACAGAAGTGTAGTATCAGCACAACCGACCCCATGTTCTGGTAAGTGCCTGGCCTATCCCGGTGAAGTAGTGACAAGCCTAGGACCAGACACCCACATAATCCAGTGCAATTCAAAATATATGTATACCACAGAATAACAAGAAATAACCAAGTAATAACACCATAAGAAATATCTCAAAGAACTCAACAATTAACATCAATTAATAAGTTCACAAGGAAAACAAAGTATAATGGAAACACAAGTAATATCAAGTCAAGGAATAGCAAGCGGTTGCACGGCATCACCCTTCGTGCTTTTACTCTCATCCTCACCAAATAAGCAAATAAAGTACACGGCATCAACCTTCGTGCTTTTACTCTCATCCTCACATCCATAGTATAGCATGATCCTTCGTACATGGTTCAATAACAAGGCACGACATGATCCTTCGTGCATAATCAATAAAACATGGCACGACATTAACCTTCGTGCATAAATAATAAAACATGGCACGACATTAACCTTCGTGCATAAATAGTAAATCAAGGCACGGCATCACCCTTCGTGCATTATCACTCTTCCTCACCCAAATAACAATCACAGTTAAGGGCAAAGAAAGAAACAGTAATTCATAAACCGTCCCAACAAGGGCAATCAATAATCATCTTCACAACTAGTCCCGACAAGGGAGAACAATAACAATTCTACAACCTGGCAAAGGTTCAACAATTCATCTGCAAATATGTCTCACAATAAGCATTATCAACGACTCACGGTCATACCAGACGCCAGTGTATGGATGCTCGTTACCACAGTCCATACACCGCACTCGATCACATAACACATAGCACATAATCCCATTCCCTCAAGCTAGGATAGAACAACCACTTACCTCGAATGTTTATGAACAATTCAATCCATGGCAATGTCTTTTTCTTTCAAATTTGGCTCCAATCCAATCGTATCTATACACAATTGATTTAATATCATCAATACTACTCAACAAACTAATTCCTAAGACCAATTACAACTTTTACAACATTCTGCCCGTAATAGTGAATTTCGACCCCGAGCCCACATGGTCGGAACTCGGGGTTAGGACCAAAATCCGGTTACCCATCCCCCACGAGTTCAAGTATATGATTTGTTTCAAAATCGGACCTCAATTCGAGGTCCAATTTCTCAATTTATGAAAAACCCTATATTCTATCAAAAACAAGAAATTCTACCATGAAAACCTTTGATTTCTATTGAAAAACATGTTTAATGATGTTAGGAATTGAAAGAATTAAGTAAAAAGTGACTTACAATTGTTTTGAAGAACAAGGAATCCGTGAAGAGTCGCAAATGGGTGTTTTTGGGTTGTGAAATGTGAAGAAATGAACTGAAAATCGTGATTTACAGGTCTCTGTGTTCGCATTTGCGAACATGGGTTCGCAATTGCGAACCCCGACCAATTTCCGGAGTTTGAAAAATAAGCTAAGGCTGGGAAGTTCGCATTTGCGAACTTTTGTTCGCATTTGCGAACACTGGCAGGATAGGGGAATGTTCGCATTTGCGAACTATTGTTCGCATTTGCGAACACAGGCAATATAGGGGAATGTTCGCATTTGCGAACTATTGTTCGCATTTGCGAACAAGGTTGGATATGGGAATGTTCGCATTTGCGAACTATGGTTCGCATTTGCGAACATAGGCAGGACATGAGGATGTTCGCATTTGTGAACTATTGTTCGCATTTGCGAACAAGGCTGCGCATTTGCGAACAAGGCTGGGCATGAGGGGACTTCGCATTTGCGAACCCTGCCTTGATCTGCCACCTTCGCAATTGCGAGAAATTCTTCGCAATTGCAAAGCCAACAGCTGGGTGAAAAACCAGCAGTGCAAAAATTCAGAATTTAATCCAACGGCCTATCAAATCTTTACCCGGGCCCCCGGGCTCCAAACCAAACATGTACACAACATCAAAAACACATTATGAACTTGTTCGTGCGATCACATCGCCAATAACACATCGTTTTCATCAAATCAAGCCTCAAGTTCATGATTTTCATACTTTTGGTTTTCAAAACCTTCAAACTTGGAACTCAAGGTCCAAAACATATCAAACGACATCCGAATGTCACCAAACTTTGCAGAAAGCACATATATAATATTTAAGACTTGTATCGGGCATCAGAACCAAAATACGAGCCCGATACCAAGGTCAATTAATTCATTTTCCTTTAACAATTATATAAAAAACAATTTCACAGAAAAATTCATAACTTGGGCTCTAGGCCTCAGAATTCGACTTCGGAGGCATGTCCAAGTCCCATATTTTCCTACGGACCTTTCGGGACCATTCAATCTCGGGTCCGGATCCGTTTAAAAAAAATGTTGACCAAAGTCAACCATATCAATATAAATATCAAAATTCCTCAAATTTGTCACACATTTCACATATTTCAACATAAACATTTTCCAGCTTCGTGCCCGAACTGTGCACGCAAATAAAGGCAACTATAAATGAGGTTTTCAAGGCCTCAGAAGCTCGAAATGATTAATAAAATAAGTGATGACCCTTTGGCTTGTCATAATCTCCACCTCTAAAACAACCGTTCGTCCTCGAACGGACAAAAGAAAGAAGTACCTGAGTCAGGAAACAAATGTGGGTAGCGGCTCCGCATATCAGACTCGGACTCCCAGGTCGATGCCTCAGGAGGCTGACCTCTCCCCTGAACACGCACGGAAGGATAACTCTTCGACCTCAACTGTCGAACCTGCCGGTCTAGAATGGCCACCGGCTCCTCCTCGTAAGATAGATCATTGTCCAATTGGACAGTACTGAAGTCTAACACATATGTGGGATCGCCGTGGTATCTCCGAAGCATAGATACATGAAAAAACTGGATGCACGGCTGATAAGCTAGGCGGCAAAGCTAATCTGTAAGCCACCCCTCCCACTCTGTCTAGAATTTCAAATAGACTAATATACCTAGGGCTGAGCTTGCCCTTCTTCCCGAACCTCATCACGCCCTTCATAGGCGACACTCGGAGCAATACTCGTTCACCGACCATGAAATCTACATCTCGAACCTTACGATCCGCATAAGTCTTCTGCCTGGACTGAGCTGAACGCAATCTCTCCTGAATAGTCTTGACCTTATTCAAGGCCTCCTGAACTAAGTCTGTACCCAACAACCGAGCCTCTCCCGGTTCAAACCATCCAACTGGTGATCGACATCGCCTACCATACAATGCCTCATACGGAGCCATGTGGATGCTAGACTAGTAACTGTTATTGTAGGCGAACTCTGCAAATGGCAGAAACTGGTCCCACGAGCCTCCAAAATCAATAACACAGGCTCGAAACATGTCCTCTAGAATCTGAATAGTCCTCTCGGACTGGCCATCCGTCTGAGGATGAAATGCTGTACTCAACTGAACCTGGGTGCCTAACTCCTGCTGGACCGCTCTCCAGAACCGCGAGGTAAGCTGCGTACCCCGATCAGAGATAATGGATACTGGCACCCCATGGAGACGAACAATCTCCCTAATGTAAACCTCCGCTAACCTCTCCGACGAGTAGGAGACAAATACTGGAATAAAGTGTGCTGATTTGGTCAGCCTATCAACAATGACCCAAATAGCATCAAATTTCCTCCGAGTCAAAGGAAGTCCAGTAACGAAGTCCATAGTGATCCGCTCCCATTTCCACTCGAGAATTTCAATCCTCTGGAATACACCACCAGGTCTCTGGTGCTCATATTTCACCTGCCGACAATTTAGACACCGAGCGACATACGCAACGATATCTTTCTTCATTCTGCGCCACCAATAGTGTTGTCGTAAGTCCTGGTACATCTTCGCGGCGCCTGGGTGAATAGAATATCGCGAACTGTGGGCCTCCGCTAAGATCAACTCTCGAATCCCTTCGATATTGGGCACACAAACTCGACCCTGCAATTTTAATACCCCATCATCATCTAGATTTACTGTGTGGCACCTCCCCGCTGTACTGTATCTCTCAACTCACGCAAATGAGGATCATCAAATTCCCTCTTACGGATACGCTCTAATAAAGAAGAACGAGCGACCGTGCAGGCTAACACCCTGCTAGGCTCGGAAATGTCTAATCTCATGAACCGGTTGGCTAAGGCCTGGACATCTAGAGCTAATGGTCTCTGACTGACCGGAATGTATGCAAGACTACCCATGCTGGCATACTTTCTACTCAATGCATCGGCCACCACATTGGCCTTACCTGGGTGATATAAGATAGTAGCATCATAGTCCTTTAGCAACTATAACCATCTCCGTTGTCGTAGATTCAACTCCTTTTGCTTGAACAAGTACTGTAGGCTTTTGTGATCAGTGTACACCTCGCATGTCACACCATATAGATAATGCCTCCATATCTTTAAGGCATGAACCACTGCTGCTAACTCAAGATCATGAACTGGATAATTCTTCTCATGTATTTTTAACTGTCTTGAAGCATAAGCGATAACCTTACCATCCTGCATCAATACCGCTCCAAGCCACGTACGGGATGCATCACAATAAACTGTATAAGGCCCTGCACCCGTAGGTAGTATAAACACTGGTGCTGTAGTCAAAGCCGTCTTGAGCTTCTGGAAGCTCGCCTCACACTCATCTAACCACTTGAACTGGGCACCCTTCTAGGTCAACCTGGTCATCGGGGCTGCAATAGAAGAAAACCCCTCTACAAATCGACGGTAGTAACCTGCCAATCCCAAGAAACTCCGGATCTCAGTCACTGAAGCTGGTCGAGGCCAATTCTGGACTGCCTCAATCTTCTTTGGTTCTACTTGAATACCTTCCACTGATACAATGTGACCCAGAAATGCTACCGAACTCAGCCAGAACTCACATTTAGAAAATTTGGCATATAGGTGGTTATCTTTCAGAGTCTGAAGAACCACTCTGAGGTGCTGCTCGTGCTCTTCCTGGCTGCGGGAGTATACCAGGATGTCATCTATAAAGACTATCACGAACAGATCTAAGTAAGGCATGAATACCCGATACATCAACTCCATGAATGTTGCTGGGGCATTGGTCAGACCGAAGGACATGACCAAGAACTCATAATGCCCATATCTAGTGCGAAAGGTTGTCTTAGGAATGTCAGCCGTCCCTGATCTTCTGCTAATGGTAGCCTGACCTCAAGTCTATTTTTGAGAACACCCTCGCTCCCTAGAGTTGGTCAAACAAATCATCAATCCTCGGTAGTGGATACTTATTCTTTATTGTCACTTTGTTCAATTGCCGGTAATCAATACACATCCGCATCGAGCCATCTTTCTTCTTTACAAATAATACAGGTGCTCCCCAGGGGGAAACACTGGGCCTGATAAAGCCCTTCTCAAGAAGATCCTGCAACTGATCTTTCAACTCTTTTAACTCCGGCGGGGCCATACGATAGGGTGGAATAGAGATGGGCTGAGTGCCCGGTGCCAAATCAATACAGAAGTCAATATCCCTATCGGGTGGCATGCCCGGCAGGTCTGAAGGAAAAACCTCCGGAAACTCCCGTGCAATAGGGACCGACTCGATGGAAGGAACCTCTGCGCTGGAATCACGAACATAAGCCAAATAAGCTAGACACCCCTTCTCGACCATACGTCGAGCCTTAACATAAGAAATAACAGTGCGAACGGAGTGGCTTGAGGTACCTTTCCACTCTAGTCGGGGTGATTCTGGCAAGGCTAAGGTCACAGTCTTAGCATGACAATCCAGAATAGCATGGTATGGGGACAACCAGTCCATACCCAATATGACATCAAAATCCACCATATCCAAAAGCAACATATCAACACGGGTCTCAAGACCCCCAAATATAACTACGCACGAACGATGCACTCGGTCGACTACAATAGAGTCACCCACTGGTGTAGCCACATAAACTGGAATATCCAGAGCATAGCTGGGCACGGCCAAATACGGTGCAAAGTAGGAAGACACATATGAATATGTAGATCCAGGGTCAAATAATACTGAAGCACCTCTGTCACAAACAAGAATGGTACCTGTAATCACGGCATCTGATGCCTCTGCCTCTGGCTTGGCTGGTAAAGCATAAAATCGGGGATTAACACCTCCCATCTGAGCTACATCTCTGGGACGGTCATCCACTAGCTGACCTCTACCTCTGGCTGGACGGTCTCCACTTCTACGATCTCGACCTCCACCTCTACGATCTCTACCCCCGCCTCTAGCTGGCTGGGCAGGCTGAGGGTCAGCCGGGGCCTGAATCATGGGACGAGGACCCCGCTGCTGAGTATTGCTCGTCGCTCGAGGGAAAATTCCTGATAAAATGACCTGGGTCGCCACAACCGTAGCAACTCTTAGGCTGATAGGGCTGCTGGCTCTGACGACCTGAATGGCCTCCACGAACACTCTGAAGAGGCTGAGCATTAATAGGAGGCTGGTCCGAATAATGCCCACGAAAACCACAATCACATGAGACACCATGTGAAGCCCGAAGGGCGGAATGGAAAGGCTCGGAAGAGCGGCCTCCGTCAAAGGATTCTGCGCCACCGAGAAGAAAAACCACTAAACACGCTGAATGACGAGGCCTCTTGTCCGATGCAAAACGCCTCCCCGAGCAAGAGCCATCTCAACTCTGCGTGCTTCATTAGGCCGCCTCCCGAAATGATATGTCACTCCCCACGCCCATAGCCATGTGGAGTCTAATCGGGATGATTAAGCCCATCTATAAACTCGCGGACCCTCTCCCGCTCTCTGCGGGAAGTATCACCACTGTATGACGAGCCAAATCGACAAATCTCGTCTCATACTGTGCGACCGTCATAGAGCCCTGTGGAGGCACTCAAACCGCCTCCGAAGTACATCCCGCCGAGTAGTAGGGAAAAACTTCTCCGAGAAATAGCTGCGCAAGCCGGTCCCGTGATAAAGGCGAGGACCCTGTCGGTCGAGTCAAACAATAATCTCTCCACCAAGTCTTGGCGGATCCTGCAAGCTCGAATGTACCGAAGTCAACTCCATTTGTCTCCACGATCCCCGTGGTCTTGAGAATCTCTCTGGCAACTAAATAAGAAGTCACGAGGATCCTCCTGATGTGGCACCGCCGAATGTAGTGGTAAACGAGCTTGGAGAACCGATCAAGTCTCCATAAAGAAGCGAAGTCATGGCCGCTCCATCCTCGGCATGAGCCGTGGTACCGAGCGAGTGGCCACGGTGGCTAAACCACCGGTGCACCGAGGCCGAGGATTGCGGCTCCGGAGTACGAGCAATAGGAGTACGGGCCCCTCCTCCCGGCCGAGAAGCGGCTGGTGCGATTGATAATAAGCCCGCTACGGCAATGTCGTCCATAAATCCCGCTATTCGACCAAAGCACCCCGAAGATCCGGGGTAAATAAAGCCTCTCCTGGGACTTGAGGTCTGGGCCCGCTGGAGCTGTTGGGACCGGAACCTCCTCGTCAATCTCAATATGAGGCTCCGCCTCCGGAGTAGCTGCACGGGGTCGAGCTCTACCCCTACCACGGCCTCTCGTACGGCCTTGGCCCCCGGCCCTCGCGGGAGCCTGCACGGGGCTCGGGCTGCCGGTCGGTGGACGAAGAAATGCGTGTCCTCTCCATCGCGAAAGGACGGAATAGAAATTCAATCAATAATTGAGGAACAAGTCGCACGACAAGAAAGAACAAATGAGAGACTCTTTCCTAACTCGATAGACTCTGGAGGACAAGTACATACGTCTCCGTACCTACCTCTCAAACTCTACTGAGCTTGTTCGCGAGTGGTAAGACCTATGTAACCTAGAGCTCCGATACCAACTTGTCACGACCCGGATTTTCCCCCAACATCGGGATCGTGATGGCGCCTACTCGTGGTAGCTAGGCAAGCCATTGTATTCATACTATCCTGTTTTTAATACAATTTCATAATTTATTTATCAACAAACCATAACTTTAATTAAATAAGTGCGGAATACTTTATCGAAATAGAAATAACTAGTTACAAGGTAAAAATCATACTGAAATCCTCTACCCAAGACGTGGAGTCACCAACTCACGAACTACTACTGAATACTACACATAAAAGTTTGAAAGAAATATAACATAATTCCGTTTGTCTCGGAACAAAGAGACTACAGCTAGTAACATAAATAAAGAGAGAGACGCCGGGCCTGCGGACGTCTGCAAGCTACCTCGGTCTCAAATGTGATCAACTCCCACGCAATCGATTCACTGCTGCTGCTCCTGATCGTAACCTGGACCTGTGCAAAAACGCACGAAGTGTAGTATCAGCACAACCGACCCCATGTGCTGGTAAGTGCCTGGCCTATCCCGGCGAAGTAGTGACAAGCCTAGGACCAGACACCCACATAAACCTGTGCAGTTCAATATATATGTATACCAGAGAATAACAAGAAATAACCAAGTAATAACACAATAAGGAATATCTCAAAGAACTCAACAATTAACAGTAGTTAATACGTTCACAAGGAAAACAAAGTAAAATGGAAACACAAGTAATATCAAGTCAAGGAATAGCAAGCAGTTGCACGGCATCACCCTTCTTGCTTTTACTCTCATCCTCACCAAATAAGCAAATAAAGTACACAGCATCAGCCTTCGTGCTTTTACTCTCATCCTCACATCCATTGTACGGCATGATCCTTCGTACATGGTTCAATAACAGGGCACGGCATGATCCTTCGTGCATAATCAATAAAATATGGCACAACATTATCCTTCGTGCATAAATAATAAAACATGGCACGACATTAACCTTCGTGCATAAATAATAAATCAAGGCACGACATCACCCTTCGTGCATTATCACTCTTCCTCACCCAAATAACAATCACAGTTAAGGGCAAAGAAAGAAACAATAATTCATAAACCGTCCCAACAAGGGCAATCAATAATCATCTTCACAACAAGTCCCGACAAGGGAGAACAATAACAATTCTACAACCTGGCAAAGGTTCAACAATTCATCTGCAAATATGTCTCACAATAAGCATTATCAACGACTCACGGTCATACTAGACGCCAGTGTATGGATGCTCGTCACCACAGCCCATACACCGCACTCGATCACATAACACATAGCACGTAATCCTATTCCCTCAAGCTAGGATAGAACAAACACTTACCTCGAATGTTTATGAACAATTCAATCCGTGGCAATGTCTTTTTCTTTCAAATTTGGCTCCAATCCAATCGTATCTATACACAATTGATTTAATATCATCAATACTACTCAACAAACTAATTCCTAAGACCAATTACAACTTTTACAACATTCTGCCCGGAATAGTGAATTTCGACCCCGGGCCCACATGGTCGGAACTCGGGGTTCGGACCAAAATCCGGTTACCCATCCCCCCACGAGTTCAAGTATATGATTTGTTTCAAAATCGGACCTCGATTCGAGGTCCAATTTCCCAATTTATGAAAAACCCTATATTCATCAAAAACAAGAAATTCTACCATGAAAACCTTTGATTTCTATTGAAAAACATGTTTAATGATGTTAGGAATTGAAAGAATTAAGTAAAAAGTGACTTACAATTGTTTTGAAGAAGAAGGAATCCGTGAAGAGTCGCAAATGGGTGTTTTTGGGTTGTGAAATGTGAAGAAATGAACTGAAAATCGTGATTACAGGTCTCTGTGTTCGCATTTGCGAACATGGGTTCGCAATTGCGAACCCCGACCAATTTCTGGAGTTTGAAAAATAAGCTAAGGCTGGGAAGTTCGCATTTGCGAACAATGGCAGGATAGGGGAATGTTCGCATTTGCGAACTATTGTTCGCATTTGCGAACACAGGCAGTAAAGGGCATTGTTCGCATTTGCGAACTATTGTTCGCATTTGCGAACAAGGCTGGATTTGGGAATGTTCGCATTTGCGAACTATGGTTCGCATTTGCGAACATAGGCGGGACAAGGGGATGTTCGCATTTGCGAACAATCGTTCGCATTTGCGAACAAGGCTGGGCATGAGGGGACTTCGCATTTGCGATCAGGGTTCGCATTTGCGAGCCCTGCCTTGATCTTCCACCTTTGCAATTGCGAGAAATTCTTCGCATTTGCGAAGCCAACAGCTGGGTGAAAAACCAGCAGTGCAAAAATTCAGAATTTAATCCAACGGCCTATCAAATCTTTACCCGAGCCCCCCGGGCTCCAAACCAAACTTGTACACAATATCAAAAACATATTATGAACTTGTTTGTGCGATCACATCGCCAATAACACATCGTTTTCATCAAAGCAAGCCTCAAGTTCATGATTTTCATACTTTTGGTTTTCAAAACCTTCAAACTTGGAACTCAAGGTCCAAAACATATCAAACGACATCCGAATGTCACCAAACTTTGCAAAAAGCACATATATAATCTTTAAGACTTGTACCGGGCGTCGGAACCAAAATACGAGCCCGATACCAAGGTCAATTAATTCATTTTCCTTTAATAATTACATCAAAAACAATTTCACAGAAAAATTCATAACTTGGGCTTTAGGCCTCAGAATTCGACTCCGGACGCATGTCCAAGTCCCATATTTTCCTACGGACCTTTCGGGACCATCCAATCTCGGGTCCGGATCCGTTTACCAAAAATGTTGACCAAAGTCAACCATATCAATATAAATATCAAAATTCCTCAAATTTTTCACACATTTCACATATTTCAACATAAACATTTTCCAGCTTCGTGCCCGAACTGTGCACGCAAATAGAGGCAACTATAAATGAGGTTTTCAAGGCCTCAGAAGATCGAAATGATTAACAAAATAAGTGATGACCCTTTGGGTCATCAGATCAATACCTAGGAATGTAGTCTGATATGTGTTAAGCCCAAATCCAGGCCCATGTGTAAATAGAAATAAGGCCTGGATTCTGATGCTGGAAATAATGAACTAGGGGGAAAAAACAAAAATAAACAAACATAGTATACGCACATTAGGGATTTGACTGTAAAAAATCAAATTGGGACGAGCCTCGTATTGAAAACGAAACAGCGGGGCCCCAACAAATAAGTAAGTTATATATGTTAGACTCGGGAAGGTTGCTAGATAATTTCACAACCTTTCCAAAACATTAAAAAGTGGATAGACGATTTAGGCACGATTTAAGAATATACTTTCCTTAATATGAGTGCACATTTGATGTGACTCAAATCATAAATCCCGGCGAAGCCGAAACATGTTAAGGGTCATAGGCGTACTAGTTTCGGTGTGACTCGAAGTACGTTTTCGCACGTCGTAATTCGTAAAAAATATTAAAGTTGAAACATATTGTTAAAAGGCATGTAATAAGTCATATAAAACCGAAAATGACAGTTGAGCGACCATGCTAAAACCACGGAATCCGGGAGTGCCTAACACCTTCTCCCGGGTTAACAGAATTCCTCATCCGGATTTCTCATTGTGCAGACTGATAAAAACAAAGTCAATCTCCTCGGATTCGGGATTAACTGGTGACTTGGGACACCATTATCTTCCCAAGTGGCGACTCTGAAATTTTAAATAAAATTCCGGACCGATTATTCTTTATTTGGAAAAACTCCTTCCTTGTTGTTATTATATCCTTCCCGGGGTATTCATAACATCACGGTATACCTTATTCTCCTAACCGGGAATTAAACCAAAAGGTAGTAAAAAGGGAGGTGTGACAGCTCTAGCGACTCTGCTGGGGATAAGTAACCCAGAACTTCGGTTTCAAGGTTTAAGAATTCGAGCTCGTTAGAATTGCCATTCTCGGTATTAATTGACTTTGTTATATGTTTTGAACAACAAGCTACATGTTTTACCGCTTTGATATTACTTGGATTGTATATATAAATTGTGCCGAAAGACCCTTCTCTTCTTCACCTCCGGGGATGTGCTTACTGGTTGAGACTCCCCTTTCTGTTAAGTTATACCCAAAATAAGAAACAGAGGCCGGATAAGTTACAAAGCCGAATGACCCCGCGGGTCGCCGGTACGTAGCCCCCTCCTAAATCCAAGTTGTCCACTCGGGTACACAGTCTAGCACTCTATGAAACTCTAAGATATTGAACATAGGTCTAGGACGATTATTTGCATCATAACTGCCTTAGGGGACTCAACACATGGGTTGGGTCTGTCTAGGACAGGTGACCCAGTAATTAAAGACCGAGCATATTATATGTTGCCTTATTAATTGTCTTCGATCATTATGCGGACCGGAAAAATTCCCGAGAAATAAAAAAAGAACATTCTGAAAAAAAAGAGAGAGATATTGGCAAAAGAGTTGTTGGAAATTTGAAAAGAAAATCTAAAAAAATAGGAAAGAACATTGTTGTTGAAATAATTGGTCAAATAATCTGACCGAACTACGCAGGTTTGATTCTCGCCATTAGGTGGGATACGTAGGCAACCCTTGAACGGGTCCAACCACCCTTTTAGAAAATGACCAAAAAATATTTTAGTTTCAAATAATAGAGGTGATCGCTATTTTTGGAAATAGCCGAATGTTCCGAAAGGACGCCGGAAGGCTGTTTTGGCAAAAATGGCCACTTCGAAAATCATGTATTTTTCTTTTTCAAAATAAAAACCTGAGAAGGTTATAAAATGAAAATTGGTTTTGAAAAACATTTTTCTTTTTCGAAATAAAATCGCCTTTAATAAATGTGCAAGATGAGCACGATACAGAATGAACCCTTCACTCTAATGAATGAAATCTCTTTGGAGCTAAGATTATGGTGGAACGGCATGGGACAGGAAGGACAAGATTTGGTCAAATGTTATTTGAAGGACCTTTCGGGATTAATGGACATAATTCCCCGAGGCGATATAATTCGAGCTTTTGTCACATGCTAGGATCCTACACATAACGTCCTACATTTCTCGGACTTTGAACTCACTCCTATTCTTGAGGAAGTTGCTTATTATATAGGGAAAAATGAGGTCCCTTTAAAAGAGAAATACCCGGTGGCCCCGAGAGCGATAACGGTGCATCGATTCCTCGACTCTCTGAAGATTGCTCGAAATGTCCACAACGAGGATTTGGCTAATGTGTTTTTCTCCTTAAATTTCATCTACAGTAGATATGGACATGTCGGGGGTTTTAATGACCCTACGAACAAACTCTATAGTAAGTCAAACCGAGCCAACTGGGAGGAACATCGACGATTCGCCTTTCTGGTGGCGTTTCTCGGGCTAATCATATTTCCAAGAAAGGATGGGCACATTGATACAAGATTCGCTGGGGTGGCCAGCACTTTGCTCCTACAAGATAATAGTACTTTGGCCCCTATGATCATAGCCGATATCTACCGTGCCCTTACAACATGTAAAGCAGGGCACGAATTCTTTGAAGGATGTAACTTGATTCTGCAAATTTGGTTGATAGAACATCTATGCCGCCATCCTTCGTTCTCAAGCTACGGGCCGTCTGAAAGAATGTGCCTTGAAGAATTCTATACGAGAACAAAAGAAGTTAAGCTGCCGGAGGGAGTTAAAGGTTGGATTTCATACTTGCAGTCATTGACCGATAGCCAAATTGATTGGGCATACGGATGGTTGCTCCTCAATGAGGTGATATACATGCCGACGGAAGGGTCACATTTCTTGATCATGGGCTTAAAAAGCATTCAGCCTTATGCACCCTACAGGGTCCTACGACGGCTTGGAAGATATCAAGTTATACCAAAAGATGGGGACCTCAGTCTGCAAGCAATAGAGATTAGTCTGGATGGGCAATTCCCGGAAGCAAAGATCCGAAATATTTGGAATGAGTGTCAAAATTTGAAGGTAGAAACTTGTGTGGAAAACAGAGCTCAGGGAGAAGTATCGTCGAGGTATGACGCATGGTATCGTCGGGGTATTGAGCATGATAGACCATTGAAAAGGCCTCACATTCAAGATTTGGCCGAGCAGTCTAAGAAGCACAGAGATTGGGTGGCCAAAGAAAATGAGTATAGAGCCAAGATCGGCTTGCTAGAGAAACAATTTCAAGAGTGGCTTACAAGCGGCATCTGACAAAGGAGAAAAGAAGCAGTTAAGAAAAGAGAATGAAATCTTAAAGGCTCAAATTGCAAAAATGAAAATTGCATCCGAGACCCCGGTTCGCTTAGCCCGAGACAAGAAATTGATTGAAAATCTTCGGCGCAAAGTGAATGACTACAACTTCGATCATGATAAAGCAGAAAAGGAGTTAGTCAGGGTTCGGAAACAACTAGCTAGAGATGCCGAGGAAAGAGCCAGAATGGTTCAGCAACTACAAGATAAACATGAAGATAAGGTAGCTCGATTGAGAAAGAAAGTCATTACAGCCACAGTCAAAAGTAGCAAGATAATCAAAGATTTTGAAGAAGCAAGAGAACATTGTTACACGGCTATGGATCGATTAGAATTTGAGTTACAACAACTATAGAAAGAGAACCAACAAAACTTAGATGCTCGTGCCAAACAGATCAGTAGGCTGCTTCAAGAAAAAGGGTTCATTCGAGAAAGAATCGTCAATATTGCTCAGTACATCACCAGAAAATGCCAATTGTGTGAAGATATGTCCCAGACAACATTTGCATCAGCCGCAAAGTTCTTTGTAAAGCAAGTCATGTCTGACCTAGATAAATTCTAAAGTGGATTGGCATATAGGCCCGCGGCAAGACCGGACGACGTCTCGCGGGCATTAGGAGCATTAATATACTCATAAGGCATGCATTTTGTATATGTACTCTTTTTGCATTAGTAGCACAACATCATTTTGTAATCAATGTTTTTGAGTATCAATGAAAAGTTCCAAAAGAAGTTGTTGCTAATCTTTTTTCCGCTTTATACTAATTGTCCGGGTGATAGGCAAGTATATAGGAACAAAAAGCAAATTGAAAGTGAAGAAAAAATAGAAAGAAGAAAAAGAAGAAAAAGAAAAAAAGAAGGAAGAAAAAAAAAGAGAAAAAGAGAAAAGAAGAGATGAATGTTGATTCAAAAAGGAATAAATGCCGGAATGATGCATAATAATCAAGGGCAAATGTTGTGGTTATTAATCGTTACATCTTACTTCTTTATGTACTAACTACTAACAAATGTTGTTGTTGATGAGAATCAGATTTCAGCTGGCAACTGGCATTCTGGCACATCATCATTACAACACACGATCGAAAGATATGTCTAAGGATGTGACTCAGGAGATTGAACCAACTATCATGGACCCAGTACAGGAAGAAGAGTTTGTGGATGTTGCGAGAATGAAAGAGGATATGTATAAGCTGAAGCAGCAAATGTCGGAAATGTACCAAGCCTGGTCCAAGGGTCAACCTATACCCACATATCCAGCCAATCCAGCATATGTCCCTCCCGCCAATCCTAATTCTGAACCACCTACCATGAACTCATCCTCCACGTACCCAAATTACCAACACTACTATGCCACAACTTCACACGCACCACCACCACTGTCCAAACAGATTCCACCTCAACCACCACAGGTCGCCCCGGTATATGTGGCACCACCACCTGTTGCTCTGTACAAATCATCGAGTGAACCGATGTTCCACGTGCAAGACGCACATTACTATCCGCCGGAGCCGACATTCAGGCAGCATGACTCCTATACCCCACTTATGGAGATGACGAAAGTAAAACCCGTCAGGAAATTGGAGCAAGAGGAAATGGCACGGAAGATGAGAAGTTTAGAACAATCTTTCCGTAACATACAAGGGCTAGGAGGCCAAGTGAGCGTCGCATATAAAGATTTGTGTTTGTTTTCAGAAGTATAGCTCCCGGTTGGATTCAAGCTACCCAAGTTCGACATGTACGATGGACACGGGGATCCGGTAGCCCATCTCAGTGGTTATTGTAGCAAGATGCGTGGTGCAGGGGGAAGAAATAAACTATTGATGGCGTATTTTAGCCAGAGTTTGAGCGGTTCTGCGCTGGAGTGGTATACACGTTAGGATCACACTAGATGGTTAATCTGGGATGATCTAGCTCAGTCATTTGCTAACCACTTCTTGTACAACATGGAGATAATTCCAGACAGGCTGTCGCTAACAAAGATGGAAAAGAAGCCCGGAGAAAGTTCCCGGGAGTATGGCTTTAGATGGAGAGAACAAGCGGCACGAGTAGATCCTCCTATGAAGGAGATAGAAATGGTCGATTGTTTTCTCCAGGCCTTAGAGCCTACTTACTATGGTCATCTGGTATCGGCTATCGGTAAAACATTTAATGAAGTGGTGAAAATGGGGAATTTCGTAGAGGAAGGATTCTAAAACTAACAAAATCATGAGCTTTTCGACTATCAAGGCCACGAACCAGGTGATAAAAATAGGAAATGGGGGATCTATCAGTAAAAATAAGAAGGAAGAGGTTGCAGTTGTTGAAAGTAGACCGTGGTCTCAGGGCCAAAATACATACCGTCATCCACCTCGTCCATACCAATCATACCCACCAGCACCTTACAACCCACCTCCACCATATTATCCACCCACTACCCCACATTACTCTGTCCCGCATGCTCAACATTACCCACCGCCTCCACATGTATGGCGAGCCCAAACTCCACAAAACGTCTACCATACATAAAACACCTACCCACCTTCCAGAACCTATAAAAATACAAATAGACCCAGCTTCCATCCAGACCCGAAAATGAGAAACAGAGCCCAAACAAAGAAAACATTCACTCCACCGGGGGAGTCTTACACCAGTCTCTATCATCATCTGAAAGAGTTGGGGATGCTAAGCCCGATTGAGCCAAAACTTCTAAATCCACCACCTAGAAACATGGACCAGTCAGTCAGATGTGAATATTGGTCTGGGGCGCCAGGGCACGATACTGAAGAGTGTTGTCACTTGAAATCTGCTATACAGGAGCTCATTGACACTAGGAGGATCAAGGTGCATGCTCCAGAGACTCCTAATATTACTCAGAATCATTACCAGCTCATCATGAGACACACATTATAGAGTTAGAGCAAGGAGAAAGTAGTAAGAAACCGTCCCAATCGGTGATGATGATAAAAGCCAATAGCAAAATGGAGAAGGAGGTTGAGAAAGAGAAAGCGACAACCGAGTTACCAGTGAAAAAGCCGCCAGTGGTCGAAACTATGAAAATTATGGTGCCAGGAGCTAAACCGTTGTTGACGGTAAAACGTGCATACGTGGAACCTATAGTCATAAAATTGGTGGTAGATACCAAAGCCATACCTTGGAAATACAACAAAGTCACAGTGATGTACAGGGGAAAGGATGTTACAAGAGAGGTCAATGAAACACATCACCTCACTCGTTCCGGGCGATGCTTTTCCCCGGAAGAGTTAAGGAAAACGAAGGTGGTGAAGGAGAGTCATGTGAAGAAATCAGTCTCTGAAGAGGAAGCAGAAGAGTTTTTGAAGAAGATAAAAGCATAAGACTATTCAATAGTAGACTAGCTGAGAAAGACGCATGCACAAATTTCATTGCGTTCATTGTTAATACATTCAGAAAAGCACAGGAAGGCGTTATTGAAGATTCTGAACGAAGCACATGTCCCCGAGAAAATCTCAGTTTGCCATCTTGAAAAGATCACGAACAAAATTTTTGAGACGAACAAAATAACATTCTCGGATAATGAATTTCCAGTTGAAGGGACGGAGCACAACAAAGCACTTTATCTCACCGTCAAAAGTGAAGAATCTGTGGTTACTCGGGTCCTAATAGATAACGGGTCAAGTGCAAACATTTGTCCACTCTCAACTCTGGGAAAACTGAAGATTAATCCTGATAGAATCCGTCAAAACAGTGTGAGTGTTCGAGGGTTTAACGGCGGGATCAAAAATACTTTGGGAGACATTGTGCTGGAAGTCACCATTGGACCGGTGGACTTTACCATGGAATTCCAGGTGTTGGATGTCACTGTCTCTTATAATCTATTACTGGGACGTCCATGGATCCATGCGGCTAAAGCTGTACCATCTTCAATGCACCAGATGGTAAAATTCGAATGGGAACAGCAGGAAATTACAGTACATGGAGATGAAGAAGCTTGTAACACCATAATGCTTTTTGAAGAAATCGATGGGGACAAGGGCCCATGGGTGTATCAGGTGACGAATGCTGTGGTAGTTAACAAGATATTCAAAGGGGAGAGCATGCCAAATCCTGCAGTGGCACCTACAATGGTAATGGTGGCTAAAGAAATGATCAGAAATGGGTTCGCACCGGGAAAAAGTTTGGGGATAGCCTTATAGGGAATAATATAGCCTGTCCATCTACCTGGAAATAATGATACCTTTGGCTGGGCTTTAAACCTACTTATACCGACATCCAAACAGCCAAAAGAACGAAGAAGAAAAGTCGGACCCTCCCGAAACCAATTCCAAAATTATCCGACACCTTCACTAGGCCTGGTACATAAGACATTTGACAACTGCTGTGTCGAGATATGCTGAGATAAGGCCAGATGCGGAGCTTCTCGCAAGGTTTGAAATGCTATTCGGGGATGTAAACATGTTGGAGATGGGTGAGGGGACTAGTAAGATGGATATCCAGTTTGTGGAACCCAGTGCTGCACTTAATAATTGGGAAGCTACTCCTGTTCCAATCAGGAGGGAGTTGTGGTAGTTAGCTTTCAAAAATATTTCATCTATCCCAAAGCTGTTTTATTTTGTAATCTCCACACCCCACTGAAATCAAATGTATCCAACCTCTGTTATCTTTTGAAAAAATATCAATGAAATGCAATTTCTTCTTCTTTCTTCATTTTTGCTTTATTTTTATTTTTCTTCTTTTTGTACAGTTCAATATTCGTTTATTCTGATGATATGTCTTGCATGAAGGATTCCCGGCCCAGTCTTGACAATCGAATAGTTATACAAGAGATTGAAAATGAAATTGAAATAGAATATGAAGATGAGGAAACACTGGAGGAAATTAGTAAAGACTTGAATCAATATGAGGAAAAACCCAAACCGAACTTAAATGAGACAGAATCTATTAATCTGGGGAGTGAGGATAATGTCCGGGAAACAAAAATTAGTGTACACTTAGAAGCTTCCCTCAGAGAAGAGCTAATAAAGTTATTACATGAATACAAGGACATATTTGCCTGGTCCTATGATGACATGCCTGGACTCAGCACTGATCTGGTGGTACATAAATTGCCCATTTATCCGGAATGCCGGCCTGTAAAATAGAAGTTGAGAAAATTCAAAACAGATATCAGCGTGAAAATAAAAGAAGAGGTGAATAAGCAGTTTGAGGTGAAGGTCATACGAGTTACTAAGTACCCCACCTGGTTAGCAAATGTTGTGCCAGTTCCAAAGAAAGATGAAAAAACCAGAGTGTGTGTTGATTACAGAGATCTCAACAAGGCTAGTCCAAAAGATGATTTTCCATTGCCGAATATCCATATATTGATCGACAATTGCGCCAAGCATGAAATTGGCTCTTTTGTAGATTGTTATGCGGGTTATCATCAGATGCTAATGGACAAAGAAGATGTGGAAAAAATAGCTTTTATCATGCCTTGGGGAACATAATGCTATAGAGTGATGCCGTTTGGGTTGAAGAATGCCGGAGCTACTTATATGAGGGCAATGACCATAATGTTTCATGATTTGATGCATCGAGAAATTGAAGTGTATGTGGACGATGTCATCATAAAGTCCAAGAAGCAACATGATCATGTCAAAGACTTGAGGAAGTTTTTCCAAATACCCCAAAGATATAATCTTAAGCTCAATCCAGCAAAATATGCTTTCGAAGTACCTTCAGGGAAGCTATTGGGATTTATAGTAAGCTGGCGAGGCATCGAACTAGATCCATCCAAGATAAAAGCCATTCAGAATTTGCCTCCGCCGAAGAACAAGAAGGAAGTAATGAGCTTACTAGGCAGGCTGAACTATATTAGCAGGTTCATTGCTCAGCTGACATCAATATGTGAGCCTATTTTCAAATTATTGAAGAAAGATGCAGCGGTGAAGTGGACCGATGAATGTCAAGAAGCCTTCGATAAGATTAAGGAATATTTGGCAAATCCCCCAGTGTTAGTTCCTCCAGAGCTGGGAAGACTTTTGATCTTATATTTGACAGTGCTCGATAACTCCTTTGGTTGTGTACTGGGGCAGCACGACGAGACCGGCAAGAAAGAGCAAGCTATATATTACCTTAGTAAGAAGTTCACATCTTACGAGGTAAAATATACTTAATTAGAAAGAACATGTTGTGCATTAACTTGGGTTGCTCAGAAATTGAAGCACTACTTGTCAGCTTATACTACATATCTGATATCACGGTTAGATCCTTTGAAGTATATATTTCAAAATCCCATGCCTACAGGGAGACTTGCTAAATGGCAGATTCTGCTCATAGAATTTGACATCATTTATGTAACACGTACGGCAATGAAGGTGCAAGCAGTCGTAGATCACCTAGCAGAAAATACAGTGGATGATGAATATGAGCCGTTAAAGACATATTTTCCGGATAAGGAGGCAATGAATGTTGAAGAAATAGAACAAAGTGAAAAGCCAGGTTGGAAAATGTACTTCGACGGAGCCGTTAATAGTAAAGTAGTTGGAATTGTAGTAGTATTTATTTCAAAAAAGGGTCAACACTATCCCGTTACTGCTCAGCTTTCATTTTTCTGTACCAATAATATGGCCGAATATGAAGCGTGTATATTGAGATTGAGGATGGCAATAGATATGGATGTTCAAGAGATTTTGGTCATGGTTGGCTCGGATCTTTTGATACATCAAATTCAGGGAGAATGGGAGACAAGAGATTTGAAATTGATACCTTAGCGGCATTATCTACATGAACTTTCCCAAAGATTTCAATCTATAGAATTCAAACACATCCCAAGAATGCACAATGAAGTAGCAGATGCTTTGGCCACATTATCCTCTATGTTACATCATCCGGATAAAGCCTATATAGATCCACTTCTGATACAGGTGTATGATCAAAATGCTTACTATTTTGCTGTGGAAGGAGAGCCAGATGGGGAACCGTGGTGTCACAATATCAGGGAATACTTGAAGACAGGAAAGTACCCAGAACAAGCCACTGGAGATCAGAAGAGAGCTGTAAGACGCTTAGCAAATGGCTTTTTCCTCAGTGGAGGGATTGTATATAAAAGAACACCAGACTTGGGTTTGCTGAGATGTGTGGATGCACAACAAGCTGACATGATTATGACTGAGGTACATGCTGGAGCTTGCGGACCTCATATGAGCGGGTATGTCTTAGCAAAGAAGATATTGAGAGCGGGATATTATTGGCTCACCATGGAACGGGACTGTATTAGGTATGTGAAGAAGTTCCACCAATGTCAAGTACATGGAGATTTGATTCATTACCCACCTTATGAATTGCATACGATGTCTGCACCTTAGCCATTTGTTGCCTAGGGCATGGATGTCATCGGACCAATAGAGCCTGCAGCTTCTAATGGACATAGATTTATCTTGGTCGCGATTGACTATTTTACCAAATGGGTGGAGGCAAAGACATTCAAGGCGGTGATGAAGAAAGCCGTGGTGGATTTCGTGCATGAAAATATTATATGCCGATTCGGAATTCCTAAAGTAATTATCACGGACAATAGGACAAATCTGAACAGTCACCTCATGGTGGAAGCATGTCAGAGATTTAAAATCCTACATCGTAACTCTACACCTTACAGACCAAAGGCAAATGGAGCGGTAGAAGCTGCAAATAATAATATAAAGAAGATTCTCAGAAAAATGGTGGAAGAGTCTAGACAATGGAATGAGAAGTTACCTTTCGCTCTTATGGGTTATCACACAACAGTACGTACTTCGATTGGTGCCATACCCTATTCATTGGTGTACGGGACAGAGGCTGTTATGTCCGCAGAAATTGAGATACCCTCGCTTCGAATCATAGCTGAAGTTAAGATCGATGATGATGAATGGGTAAAAGACGGGTTGGAACAATTGAATCTGATTGATGAAAAGAGGTTAGCGGCGGTTTGCCATGGGCAATTATATCAACGGAGAATGGCTAGAGCATATAATAAGAAGGTGCGTCCTCGGAAATTTGAAGTAGGACAATTGGTATTGAGGCATATTTTTCCGCATTGGGCTAAAGCGAAAGGCAAATTTGCACCAAACTGGCAAGGACCGTTCATGGTATCACGGGTGTTGTCCAATGGAGCCCTATATCTAACAGATGTTGAAAGAAAATGTGTAGAGACTGCTATCAATTCAGATGCAGTCAAGAGATATTATGTATGATTCCTTTTTCATTTATATAATTGTATTCGTTCTGATTTTGGAATTGAAATGATGAAGGCATTTTATTCTCTATCCAAACACTTTATCCATTGACACCCCCCTTGAGCCTTTTCGATCTATTCTTTCATATCCCTCTCTCGGAATTGCTTATGATACAAAAAGAAAAGTATAAAAAATGAAAAAAAAATGATGAAAATGAAAAAAAAAGAGCAAAAGCAAAATGCAAACAAAAGAAAAAGACTAAGAAATCGGGAAAAAGTCAAATAAACCATGAATTAATGGCGTAGTTTGAACTACGTCTAACTTGATCCCGAAAGGTTACGTAGGCAGCCTCACTGAGGTTTAGTCATAATAAAGGAAAAATCCAAAAATCCCCCACATATTGAAACTGGGGCAGAAGTTATGTTTCATAATTCCGAGAGTTGTAAATATTTTTAAACCCTCGTAAATTTTGAGCCTTTATATCCTTCTTTTCTAACCCATCCAAAAGCTACATTATGGTCCAAAGAAATACCTTCTAATCAATTTCAAGAGAATAACAATACAATGAGAATAAAGGAGGAAAGTGGCATGGACAACACCAATGGTTCAGAAAAACAATATATATATATATATATATATATATATATATATATATATATATATATATATATATATATATATATATATATATATATATATATATATATATATATATATATATATATATATATATATATATATATATATATATATATATATATATATATATATATATATATATATATATATATAAGGCGATTGTGAGGCTGAGAGAAATAAAATGAGAGAGTCTTATCAGTGAAAACCTTTACCGGCACTTTAAGGCGATGGTGAGTTTTGAGAGAAATAAATGAGAGAGTCTAGTTGGTGAAAACCTTTAACGGCACCATAAGGCGACTGTGAGGATTTTTTCAGAAAAAAGGAAAAAAAACAACAAAAAATAAGATCGGTTTGGGTTGAAAGAAAGTCGGAGTTGGAATAATGGCAATTCGATTGAACAGACTAGGTCAGAGTTTAAATACATGGCATGGTCAAAGGAATCAGCCAACACACCCAGATAAGTTCTATCACTCCTCCAAATCACCCTTACCCTTTTTGAAATTCATTTGTTTCTGCATTTCATTGATTTAAAAAAACCAATTTGTCCATTGAAAGCTAACTACCAGCTTCTGATTATAAGAGTTGAAATAACGCTAGATCAGAAAAAGAGAAAAAAAAAGAAGGGAGGGGAAATATAGAAGGATGGCAATCAGAGCCAAAGGAAAAGAAAATAAAAAAGGTGAAAAGCAAGAAAAATGCAAAAAAGAGTTTACAAAGGAAGTCAACTGAAATGCCGCTTAACAAAAGAAAAGCAAAAGAGGAAGGCAATAAAAGGCACGAACAACAAATGCAGCTGCCAGCAGCTTTACGACTAATAAGATTTGTTTTGTGATTTAGACAGGAGCAAATTGTCACTAATCACTTTAAAGTGAATGTGACCAATGTGAAAAGAAAGAAAACATAAAAAGGAAGTTCGGCAATAAATGGAGGAGTCCATAGAAGGAGGAATCACTCAATCAAGAAAATACTAAAAACAACCGAAAGGTATCATCTTTTAAATTCACACCCCACTTATCAAACTGAGGGAATACTTTTCTGCATTCGCATTTCATGCATCAGGCGCCCACCTGGATAACAAGAGAATAATTTTCTGCATTCGCATTTCATGCATCAGGTTCCCACCTGGATAACAAGGGAATATTTTTCTGCATTCACATTTCATGCATCGGGCGCCCACCTGGATAACAAGGGAATACTTTTCTGCATTCGTATTTCATGCATCACGCGCCCACCTGGATAACAAGGGAATACATTTTTGCAATTTTAATTTCTGGCGCCCACCTGTATAACAAGAAAATACATTTCTGAAATTATAATTTCTGTTCAGGCGCCATCCTGTATAACCAGGGAATATATTTCTGCAATTTTAATTTACGTTCAGGCGCCCACCTATATAACAAGGGAATACATTTCTGCAATTTTAATTTCTGTTCAGGCGCCCACTTGTATAACAAGGGAATACATTTATGCAATTTTACTTTCTGTTCAGGCGCCCACCTGTATAACACGAGAATATTTTTCTACAATTTTTAATTTTTGCAAATTTTGATTTGTGTTACCTTACATGAGTAACACCGTAACATGAGAAAAGCCCACACTGGGGCAGAAGAAAAAGTTTTGTTGTTTTGTTTTGTTTTAAGCAGGTATCAATTTGAAAGCAAGGAGGATCAGTGAAAATCACAAAAAGAAAGGAAGCAAGAAAAGAAAAATCAACAAAAAAGAAGGATAGTAGCACAAAAAATCAAGGAAAAAGAGACAAAGAAATAGATAGGAATAATTGTAATTTGTAGCATTATAGCTTAGAATAGATTCTTTATTTTACACTTTTCACCTCTGGTGTAATAAGGAGTTGGTTAGTAGTCATAACAATAGCAATGCAACAGCAAAGTCTTGGTAGTTTTAAACTACCAGACCTTCCCAAACTACACTGACCTGATTCCGGTTTAGCCCAGGATATGTAGGCAACCTCTGAGGTAGGGTGCAGTCAAAAGGTTTTCAAAATACTTCTCGCGGAATATGCTAGTGGGCAAAAATCTCTCATTACTGCTCACTTATCTTTGCACTGAAACTCTTCGTATTCCCGAGCAAAGAGGGGCAGCTGTGAGCACGTGATTTTTGCTCTAAGAAATAAAATTCCAAAATTAAAATAAATAATATTTTTGGGTGCAATTATATATTTCGATTGAAATAAGATGCATTTGTGTGTGCAAACAAATAGAAATGAAAATTAGAAAAATTAAAAAATAGGTTGAGTACAAGTATTACAATTAAAGGAATTAAAAGGAAAATTAACAAAAATGCAATAATACCGGAAATTAGAGAAAAATAGCAAAAAAAATATCAAAAGAATATCAAAAAAATTGAAAAAAATAGGAAATTGAATAATTGAAAAGAATATAAAAATAGAAAATGAAATACAAAAAGAAAATACCAAAAAATAATTAAATACAAGGAAAATACACAAAAAATATAGAATTGGGCCAAATATGTAAATCCAATACACATTTGGCCCAAACCAAATAAAAGACCGGTCCAGCCTTTATACAAGAAACAATCTCAGTCATTCATCTCTTTAAATCCAACGGCTGAGGTTTTATTCGGAATTAATCAAAGTAATAAGACTTTTGATCAAATCTGAGCCGTCCGTGTCTTAAGATCCAACAGATAGCAATACGTCTCTCATTTAACGAGACGACAGCGTTTGGGGGAAAACAATCCCGACCGTTGATCTCATTTGATCTAACGGCCAGAAACCCATCAAGAGTAACGCGTATATAAGCCTAGTCTCTCAAAGAGACCGGCCATTTTTCTTATACACATAACCCTAGCCGCCCTTCTCACTAACCTCGTCTCCTTCTCGAAGCTTCGCCGGTCATGGAGACTGGCCCATTTCCATGGCTGTCTCCGGCCACTGCTTACCGCCAAACCTTTCTTTTCCTACTTCTCCACCATAAACCACCATGAAAATCCCAAGAAACCCCGAAAACCCTAGATTCTTGAAATTCCGGTCATCGGAGTTCTTCTCCGGTGACCATAACCTATGAATCTGGCTTCCTGATTAACATCGTCTAACCCTCACCTCTTGATCTATCACCCCACACAAATCGTTTTCCTCGAATATCACTCCATCTCTTCGAATCTCCAAAAATATGTCACCGGAACCCTAACTCCGGTCGACCCAAAACTTAACCCCAAAACAAAATTTCTCCCTCTAACACCCTGAACCCGTCTCTGCTAGTAAAATCAATAAAAAGATTTCAACTTTAAGTCTTAGAAGAAAACTGGAAAAAAGAAAGAAAAAAGAAAAGGAAAAAAACAAGAAAAAGAAAAAGATAAACGGGAATAACACAGGAGACAGATCCTGCAAAGCTAAGTTTCCTTTTCCTTTTATGTTTTGATTTTGTTTTTTCTTCTCTATTACCGTTCTTTTTATCTTCATCCATGTTTTGTTTTAGCATGCTTTTTGTGTTTAAGTTTATTTTCTTTGCTTTTATCGTTAACTAGTTGCATATTTTAGATTAGTTCATTTCCTTGAAATAGCTTCTGGTATAATTTCTTGTTTCTATTTTAAGTATCATGTTTCTTTAGTCCCTTTGATAAATACTGTCTGTTACACCTGGATTAAATAGACCCGAGTATGTTAGGGTTTCTATTAGTCTTTGACATGAGAAAATTCTGATTATGCCTTCTTTGTGTTCAATTGACATACTATGCTTGAATCTGAACTATGAGTCTGTTTGATTGAGATTCAACAATATTCAAATTTCCCCTATGAGTTTTGGTTAAATGACAATTAATTCTGATTTCGTGGCTATGTGTGCAATTTAATGTGAAAGGGCTATAGCCGCAATAATTTTGCGTTATTGGATTGTTATTAAGACTAATATACTTAGGGATATTGGTTATAGCTGTAATAGATTGGTAATTAGAAAATGGCTAAGTTTGAAAGCATGTTAAGTAGTTAAATAGGCTAAAATTGAAAACAACATAAAATGGTTATAATTGAAATAAGTAATAAGAGTGGTCAGTTTTGTAACTGACCAACTCTGTAATTATTTAGTTCTAAATTCAATGGTTGAGTTCCGAAATTGGCCAATTTTGTAATAATCAGACTTAAGTCTGAAACTAGCTAAGCTCTACAAGTCTTAACTAATTCTAAGTGGCCAGTCATAACTAATTGACTAAGTTTGCAAAGCTAAGTCCAAACATTGGACTGTCAAAACTTAAAGAGTATAGACTTAGATAAATAAGCAGGCTAGTCCTGCAAAGTAACTCTAATACTGAAAAATAAAAAGAAAATAGGTTAAAATTGAAGTTCAAATCTGGCCAAGTCTTAAATGACTTATAAATATTGGCCAGAAGTTAAATAAGAGCTGAAACAGCATACTTAGACCTGGACAAGGTGAGGTAAATAGTAATTGCCATTAAGGGTATAAGAGGAATAGAAAATGGCATAATTGTGGATTTAATAGAGCCTATGAGGACCTTTAAGACATTAAGGCCTATGATTTCTGCAATATTTCACAAAACTAAGGGTATAATTGACCCAAATAAAAGGCAACTTAGTAAATAACCTTAGCAAGTGGGGTACACTAGTAAAACACCCCAAAAAGAATGAAATAGAACCTTCCAGCACATGCTGGAAGGCAATTGAAATCTGAAAATGGTATTAAAGTGTAACAATTGAAAGAATTCAAGGGAGGAAATCATAAATAACTTTTCAAAAACTTTCCCCCCTAAAATTTTCACCAATCTCACCTATAAATAGACACCATTAGAGCCTGATTAAGGGCTGGATTTTTGAAATAGAAATTCAGAGATATACATATAGATACATGGAGTAAATTTTGCCTGGGTTTTATTCGAAGCTATTTATTAGAAGCTGTAGGAAATCCTCTGCTGGTTTTACTGGTTTTTCTACTATCTTCTACTGGGTATTTGCTTCACTGTTCCCTGGGGATTCAATTGATTGCTGAAACTCACTCATATTGCTGTGAATTCAATCTCCTATTGTTGTTGCATTGTCTGCTGTGGTCTAACTGCTATTTCCTGCTTCTTCTCCCCTAGACTCATTGGTTTTACTGTTGCTGAATTAGCTACACAATTCAAACCATGTAATTGCAATTGGAGTTTGAGTTGGAGAAATAAATTGTCTGTTTGATACAAGTTTATGTCACTGATTTCCATATCTATTTTCATCTTGTAGTTTATTTAGCTTAGTTTAATTTGTAATTTGGTAGGAAATGTTGTAATGAACTCAATGAGATGTACGGATGAGCTGAAAACAATGTAATAGTGTAGTAATGTTAGTCAAATCGCTTAGATAATTAATTAGGTTAATCATCAATGTAATATAAAAATACAAGTAGATAAATAACAATATTAACGCACAGTAGTTAAGTCAAATCAATGTTAAATAGATCAATCTGAATATAATTAGCAATAGATGAAACATGCGGTAAAAATGAAGTCATGTCTCATAGGTAAATATAGATTTAGGTTTATTCATGCAATTAATTCTCTGAAATCTGCAAAAAATTAAGTTTAGTATGTTATTAAAAAGTAATACTGATTAACCTCAGATGTTAAGAAGTTAGATTCATTATTTTTAAAATTTAGTTGTTAAATATGAAAAACAAAAACAGTTTGTTAATTAGATTTCATTCATACTGAACGTTTAAGGTTTGAAGTCCACTGTTGAAATTATGTATTTCTTTTCTCTTTATTGAATAAAATAGTTTAAGTGTTTTAACTTCTGAATATCAATCTCTTGTGGATATAATATGCTCCAATTTTTATTACTCACCTCTAATAGAGTCTAATATGGGCCTAGCATATTATGACGGCCTAGAAATATGTGAAAACATCTTTGGACTTCTGTTGAATATGTTTCAGCGTGTTCCTGGGTTTTCAATACCCAGGAATGTAGTCTGATATGTGTTAAGCCCAATCCAGTCCCATGTGTAAATAGAAATAAGGCCCGGGTTCTAATGCTGGAAATAATGAACTAGGGGGGAAAAAAACAAAAATAGACAAACATAGTATACGTACATTATGGATTTGACTGTAACAAATCAAATTGGGACGAGCCTCGTATTGAAAACGAAACAGCTGGGCCCCCAAATAAATAAGTAAGTTATATATGTTAGACTAGGGAAGGTTGCTAGATAATTTCACAACCTTTCCAAAATATTAAAAAGCCGATAGACGATTTAGGCACGATTTAAGAATATACTTTCCTTAATATGAGTGCATATTTGATGTGACACAAATCATAAATCCCGGCGAAGCCGAAACATGTTAAGGGTCACAGGCGTACTGGTTGCGGTGTAACTCGAAATACATTTTTGCAACGTCGTAATTCATAAAAACATTTAACGTTGAAACATGTATATATTGTTAAAATGCATGTAATAAGTCATATAAAATCGAAAATGACAGTTGAGCGACCGTGCTAAAACTACAGAATCCGGGAGTGCCTAGCACCTTCTCCCGGGTTAACAGAATTCCTTATCCGGATTTCTCGTTGCGCAGACTGATAAAAACAGAGTCAATTTCCTCGGATTCGGGATTAACCGGTGACTTGGGACACCATTATCTTCCCAAGTGGCGACTCTAAAATTATAAATAAAATCCCGGACCGATTGTCCTTTATTTGGAAAAACTTCTTCCTCGTTGTTATTATATCCTTCCCGGGGTATTCATAACATCAAGGTATACCTTATTCTCCTAATCGGGAATTAAACCAAAAGGTAGTAAAAAGAGAGGTGTGACAAGAAGCAGGTACGGAGCTAATGTGGCGAATAGCCGCTTTATCAAGGTTCATCTCACGGTTCTCGGACAGATGCCACAAATTCTTTAGTATGTTGAGGAAAGATCGTGGGCTGCAATGGAACGAGGAATGCATCGAGGCACTTAGGAAATTGAAGGCATATCTATCTTCGCCACCACTATTCGTCAAAATAGATCCAAGAGAGTGCCTACTTATGTACCTGGCGGAGTCCAAAGTTACTATCAGCGCCATCTTGGTCCGCGAAAACAAAGTTACACAATACCTTATTTATTATATGAGAAAAACATTAATAGATAACGAGACAAGGTACCCGCTCCTCACAAAACTGGCTTTGGCATTAGTCGTAGCTTCACGAAAGTCACACCTTATTTTCAATGCCATCCCATTAAGGTAATAACAACCTTCCCCTTGAAGGGTATCCTACATAAACCCAAACTCTCAAGTAGGCTCGCCAAATGGGCCATAGATCTTAGAGAGCATGACATACCTACTATCCAAGGACCGCCATCAAGTCACAGGTTCTTTTTTACTTTGGTGCGACTTCAATAGAGGGATATTGCCAGAGGTGGAACAAGAGGCCCTCTACGCCTTTGCTCACACCGACCTCTGGACCCTCTACACTAACGATGCTGCCAATGCCTCAAGATCAGGACTAGGACTCGTCCTCGAAGTCCCTACTGGCGAAGTAATTAGCCAGTCCATACAATGCCCTGAGATGACTAACAACGAGGCAGAGTATGAGGCTGAGATTCCATGCATGAAACTAGCCATCAAATACGGAGACCGTCAACTCATCGCCACTGTGACTCTAAACTCGTCGTAAATCAAGTCGTCGGGACTTACCAAATCAAAGAGAAAGGGATACAAAAATATCAGTCTGAACTTCATAAGTTGATATCTAACTTCGACGAATGTTGCTTTGAGCAAATTACCAGGGCACAAAACGTCGAGGCAGATAGCCTAGCCAATCTAGCCACAACCACCAAAAATATCAACAAAGAAAACATGGTCACTCTCCTTCATTCGACTGTCAACCATGTTGAGGTATTCTCTTTAAACTTGACTAGGGACTGGTGCAACGAGTTTGTATCCTACTTGTAGGACAAAACACTCACACACGACAAAAAAGAAGCCAAGAAACTTCGGGTGCAAGCTGCTCTGTACGGCCTGATAAATCGCGACCTTTACAAGAGAATGTTCGGTGGTCCCCATGCTAAGTGCCTCGGGCCACTTCATACGAGGCAAGTATTAGAAGAGGTGTACAAAGGGCATTATGGCGCCCATAAGTGGAACCACGCCCATGTTCGATGCCTTATCTGCCCTGATTACTAATGGCCTACCATGAAGAAAGAGGCAGCAAATTATGTCCGAACATGCGAACAGTGCAAAAAGTATGGCCCCATGATACACCAGGCGGGGGAACTCCTCTATTCAGTTACCTATCCATGGCCTTTCACATATTTTTGTAAATGGGTGGAAGTAGGTGAATACACACAAATACGCGAGCAAGAGGACATCACCTTTATATGGAAAAATATCATATGTCGTTTCAACATTCCCAAAGAAATCACCTGCGATAATGAGCCCCAGTTCATTGGTGAAAAAACAACCGAATTCTTTGAAAAATGGCATATCAAGCGAATACTCTCCACTATGTATCATCCCTCCGCAGACGGCCAAGCCGTGTCTTCCTACAAAACAATATTGAAAATACTGAAAAGGAAGCTCGAAGAAGCCAAAGGACTATGGCCCGAATTACTACTTGAAGTATTATGAGCATACCAAATTACACCCAAGTCTAATACGGGAGAAACAACATACTCACTGGTCTACGGGACCAATGCAGTCATACCCATCGAGATTGGAGAACCAAGCCTGAGACACTGCCATACCAGCGGAGAAAACAACAACCAAAGCAGGTTACAAGACCTAGACGAAGTAGAAGAATGAAGAGACATGGCCCATAAAAGAATGAAGGCCCAAAAACAGCAAGTAGAGAGATATTACAACAACAAAGCCAAAGTAAGATCGCTCAAAGTCGACGACTACGTCCTCAAGGACAAAAAACTGGCATCGAAAGACCCGAACGAGGGAAAGTTGGAGACAAAATTGAGACAAACAATACAAAATCATAGCAATGACAAACAAATGAGCGTTCCTACTAGAAACGATGGAGGGAAAACCACTCCAAAACAATTGGAACATCGCCTAGCTCAAATATTTCCATTTCTGAAAGGCATTTCCTAAGTCGTACTCTTTTCCCTAGCCCGAGTTTTGTTCCAATTGGGTTTTCTCGGGGAGGTTTTTAACGAGGCGGCAAAGGGGATACCCGATGGAACAGGTGTGCAGGTTCACCATATCAACTAACCGACATGGTCAGCAGTCCAATATAGTGAAGGTACTACTCTAGTTATTCTCCATTGTATCAACAGAATTCTCTAATGTATGAAATGAATTCTCCATCGTATGAACATGATTCTCTATTGTACAAATAGAATTCTCCATTGAATGAAAAAGATCTCCATTACATGAACAAGTGTTAATCTCCTTCCATAAGGATACTACTTTGACAACCGACGAAGTAGCATCCTAATGGCTAAGGCCATCAGTATCAGTTCGACCTCGCTCGAACCACAATGAATACTACTTCGATGACCAACAAAGTAACATCCTAATGGCCAAGGACATCGACATCAGTTCGACCTAATTAGAACCATGACAGATATTACCTCGATGATAGTCGAAGTGATATCCTATTGTCCAAGTCCATCGGCACCGGTTTGACCTTATTCGAACCTCGACAGATACTACTTCAATGACAGTCGAAGTATCATCCTAATGGATAAGGCCATTGGCATCGGTTCGACCCCATTCGAATTTTGACGGATACTACTTCAATGGCAGTCAAAGTAACATCCTAATGGCCAAGGACATCGACACTGGTTCCACCCCGTTCGAACCACGATGGATACTACTTCGATGATAGTCGAAGTAACATCCTAATGCATAAAGCCATCGACATTGGTTCGACTTCATTCGAACCACGACGGATACTACTTCGACGATAGTCAAAGTAACATCCTAATGGCTAAGGCCATCAACATTAGTTCGACCTCGTTCGAACCACGATGGATACTACTTCAATGACATTCGAAGTAATATCCTAATGGCTAAGCCATCGGCACCAGTTTGACCTCATTCGAACTACGATGGATACTACTTCGATGACAGTTAAAGTAACATCTAATGTACAAGGACATCAGCACTGGTTCGACCTCGTTCGAACCACAATAGGTACTACTTTGATGGCAATCAAAGTCACATCCTAATGGCTAAGGCCATCGACATTGATTCGACCTCATTCGAACCACGACGGGTATTACTTTAATGATAATCAAGCAATATCCTGAGAGCCAAGGTCATTGGCATCAATTTGACCTTGTTCGAACCACGACACAACCATTTGATGAATGAATAAAACAACCTCTATGGAGGCTAAAAATTACAACAAATGAACAAAGCAACAAAAATAAAAATTATATTACAAAAAAAAAATATTTTTACATTCGCCCCTGTGAACGAGTCTGAATACACTATACAGGCCAAAAATTTACATTGCAAGTTCATAGTTACCCGTCACCCCCTAGGAGGTAAGCGTCATTGTACCATGAAATGGAGTCGAGGTGGTTAACATTTTGGGAACCAGGCCCCTCCCCATCGGGAGAGTCAAGTTAATAACCACAAGTTTCACGAGCACCACGAGCCTCATTCCTCTAAGCCTGGACTTCTTCCTCGGTCACCCGGCCCGCAGCACAAAGCTACATATACACGTGAGCTTAGCCTCCACAAAAATCCACATTTCATGTGCACTACAATGCACACTCTTATCAGGAGAGGAATGAGACAAGGAAGGCTGAGAAAGCCTATTGATCTTCGCTATCCTGGCGTCGAGTTTGGCGGTTAGATCCGCCACCCTCCATTGCAGGTAGACATTCTCTGCTGCCACCCCACGGCTCAACTCGAGCTTGTCATATTTTGCCCTGAGGATCTCCTCCAACTCACTATTATGGGCTATAGCCTTCATCAGCTTGCTATCCACCTCCTCCAGCTCAGCTCCTCTGCATTCCCACTGGGACTGCCTCCGTTCGACCACCGCTTCATGCTTAGATGGCCATCCATTTTTTCTCACGACGTACCATCTCCACCTCTAAAATAAGGGTCTAAAAAAGGAAGAGAGAAAGTAGCAATAAGCATGCCCCAAGCCAGTCTAACAATACGCGGAAGGGAGAAAGGGAATAAATATTACATGCAAAGCCATGTAGAAAACCCTTCAAGATAGCTCTACATCATCCACTGTACTGAGCGCCTTTCTTTTAGAAGCGGCACAGAATAGGGTAAGGGCCTGAGCAACCTGCTCGATGTTCGAAAGCAAGTTGTAAGCCACTGGAATCGTAATACGATGATCGGAGCCATCCGTCATCATCTCTATGTAGGTAAGGCCACCCATGAACTCGTCAACATCCCGCTAAGCAATTTTACAGTCCGATTTCTCCGCTTTATCGCCGGGCCCCTTGACATTGGTCGATGACCCTCCCTCGACAGTATGCACGAAACTAGCATTGGGAATGGCACTCCTCTGTTGAGCCAACCTCCCCAAAAAGATGACATCATCCATAAATGAAGGTCTGCGTGTTGGTCAAGGCACCTCATTACCCCCGGCTTCGGTAGCTAACCCCTTGCCTTTCTCAAGCCTGCTCCATTTTCTTTCTAGCAATTCCTCGCTATCAAAGGGTTCATCCACGGATTGTAGAGCCAGTGCCAACAACGCCGACTACCACATAACCATAGTCGTGGATGTAGCCCCCTGTAAAGGAGCTGGAGAGAGATCCCCTCAGACAGACTCGACCAATATATCTTAAGCGTCTGAAGCAATGTTGGATCATTTGGAAATGGGGACCATCGCCCTTTTCCTCAAAGTGCCTCTACCTATCGCCATAAAAAGAAGTGAGCGGGGTAGAAAACATTATAAAGCAAGAACTGGAAATCTACCTGAAGAGACTTTGGGGTCATAATGCTGCATGAAGGCAGGCCAAGTGCGAGTTTCTTCTGCGTATCTTCCGCGTAAGGTAGCAAGCTAGCAACTTATCTCCTGATTTTTGTAACGGGCTGGGGCATATAAGCCATAGCTGCAATATAAAGGTTATAATTGCAACGTTCACAAGGGACAAAGAATGTAACAAACTGTGATACTTACCTTTCGAATTCCACCTCTCTGGGAATCTGGCGGGATTGGAGATCAAGTGCTCAGTCCTAACTAAAACATAGTTGTGCCAAAACATATGACTCGCTCAGTCCTCGGTCTTGACCACCAATCCTCTCGTACCACGGTTGTGACGACCCAACCCGCTGTCTCATGTGTGACTGAATGTTTCCCCCTATTTTATGCCTTTTATGTTTCATTATCAGTACTTGATATGTTAGATTTGATTATGATTGGTTTTGGTAGGGATTGAGACACTTAGTCTCTTTAATGAAGGTTTGGTTTGGAAAAGTCAACAGAATGTTGACTTATGAGTTAGAAGGCTTGGATGTGATTTCTGGTGATTCGTTTAGGTTCGGGAAGTTATTTTTTACTTAGGAGTGTGATCCAAAAGGATTTTGAAGGTCCGGTGTAGAATTAGACTTGAATTGACTAAGCATTTTGGCGATATCCGGTTGATCGGTGAGATTTTGATCCAATGGTCATAATGGAATTTCTAGAGTTAAAATAGCTTTGTTAGGTGATTTGGGTTGTGTGTGCCGCATTTCAGATGATTCGAAGGTGATTTGGTTGAGTTTTTGATCGTATGTGTGTTTCGGAAATTTTAGAAGAACTTAGGCTTGAATTCGATGAGAAATGAAGATTTTTGTGTTGTTAAATGTGTCTTTATGATTGGAACAAGTTTGAATGACGTTGTAGGATGCATTGGTGCTTTTGGTTAAGGTCACGAGGGCCTCGGGTTGATTTCGGGTGGTTAAACAGAGAGTTTTGGAATTTTTGCATGTTAAAAATCTTTTGGTATCTGGTATTTTCGCACGTGCGATTGTGGGACCGCCGGTGCGGTCATCCAGAAGCGTAGGTGAGTATCGAAGAAGTGGAAATGTTAGAGCCGGGTTGGACCGCAGATGCTGATAGGGAGCTGCACTTGCGGAGCCGCAGATACTTCTGGGTGACCGCAGATGTGGCCAGGGGCTTTAATTGAGATTTCGTAGGAGCGAACATTGGACCGCAGGAGCGGATTCCGCATAAGCGAGATAGTAACCATAGATGCAGTTTTGCTTAGGCAGTTTACGTAACTATTCATCTTTGCAAAATTTTGAAAGAGCAACATATTTCACTTCGAACATGGAGAGTTTCTTTGCGATTTTGAAGAGGGCTTCTGGGGCTTTAATCAGGTATGGGGCTTTAATCAGGTATGAAATCTTGGACTTAGAACATGATTTCATGGATTAGAACTGAAAACTCAAGGAATTAAAGGTAAATAATAGTGGCTTAGGGCTTGAACCAAAGAGAGCTTAAATTAGGGATATAAGGGTCAAATGAAACCTGATTCTGGTAATTTTGATATGTATAGACTCGTGGCAAGATAAGGAACTCGTTGATGTAAAATTTTCTAAAGTGGGCCCAGGACTCAGGTTTTGGTAATTTTGGGATTTATGCTAGTTATTGATTGTTTTCGCTTGGGATTTGTTCCTTTAGCATCTACTGATGCTCTGATTTCGGTAAGATTCGACACCCGTGGAGGCCGATTTGAGGAGAAAAGGCATCGTGAGTTAGAGATTTCACCGATTTGAGGTGAATAATGATTGTAAATGATATTTTGAGGGTTTGAAACCCCGTACTTGCACATCATTGTGCTATATTAAGGTGACTTGCATGACGGATAACGAGCGTGGGGTAGAGAACCATTTGCGATTGTGAATCGGTCCATCCCGATTGATGAATTTAGTGCGTATTTGACTGAAATTACTTGTTATCATTATAATTTGGGTTGATTGCTATACTTGGGCTTCGTAACAATTATTTGAACTCTTCAGGGATTATTGTTGATAATTCCTTACTGATTTAGATATATATTTGAACTCAGTCATGTATTTCCCGCATTTTTAAAAACTCAGTCAAGTTGTTATGCCTTAAATACTCGACATGATATTTCCATAAAATATTTCGGGCTGAGCATCATACTTTATTGTTGCCCAAGTGGCTCACGTAATTTTGTTAACTGAGTAAGGCCGAGGGCCTATATTGTGAGGATACTTATGGATCGGGCTACATGCCGCAATGGTACTATATTGATATTGAGGCCGAGAGCCTGATTGATGCTACGGGATGGCTTGATATTGCTCTTGGGCTGTAGGAGTCGCTCCGGAGTCTCTGCACATGTGACGACCCGACCCGTCATCATGAGAATTACCACCCCGTTACTTTGTATTTATATGTCTTATGATTTTATATCAGTGTTAGATTCTATCGGGTGAGTTAGGAGTGATTCTGGTTGGAAATGAGGAAAATAGCCGTTTTGAAGGAAGAGTGAATATGGAAAGTCAACATGGAGTTGACTATTTAGTTAGAGTGCTCGAAATCAGATTCTGATGATTTGTTTAGTTCTGAGAGGTGATTTGTGACTTAGGGGAGCGATCAGAATTGAATTTGGAGGTCCGATGTAGAAATAGGCTTGAATTGGCTAAGGTTGAATTTTGGCGAAATCCGAACGGTAGGTGAGAGTTTGATTTGGGGGTCGGAATGGAATTCTGACAATTTATCTAGCTTTGTCATGTGATTTTTGATGTGTCTGCAAATATTTAGGTCATTCGGACGTCGTTTGGTCGGGTTTTTTATTGAATTTTAGTTTCGAAAGTTTGAGTTGAATCCTAGTCTTGAATCCGCTATAATTCGATGATTTCTGTGTTTAAGGACTTGTTTTTATGATTGGAACAAGTTCCTATCGTGTTTTGGAGTATGTTGGTGGTTTTCGTTGGGGTCCCGGGGGCCTCGGGGTGAATTCGGACCACCATCCAGGCATTCTGAGACTTTGGAAATCTGCAGAAAATTGCCGAAACTGTGCAGGGAATTTAGCCTTCGCGTTCATGAGGCTTGATCCGTGTTCACATAGGCAGGATCAAGTTGAGCTTCGCGTTCGCATTCTGGATGTCGCGTTCGCGTCCCTGAGGTCGCATTCGCATAGGGTTAATTTTAGCGGCTGAGGAGGTTGGTCATCGCGAACGCATGGTGCCGTGTTGTGTTCGCGAAGGGTTAGCCGGGCAGTGCATCGTGGACGTGTGGAGTATCATGCGAATGCGTAGGGTAACTAGGTCAGTCAGTGAATTTAATTACAGAACACAGACCAGTCGCGAGTTTAGACATAAAAACTCCATTTTTGAGTTCTAGAGAGAGAAACTCATGGGAGATTGTTGGGAATTCATCGGGTATTCGTCGGAGGTAAGTTTTATGGCCTAATTACAGTATTTTATCATGAAATCTTTGGGTATTTCTCTGTTAATGGCAGATTAAAGGGGGATTTTAGCCCTAGGCCTAAATTATGAAAAATTACTGATTTGAGTGGGCAAATGGAGTCCGATTTTGGTAAATTTTATATATATAGACTCGTGTTGAGATGAGGGTTTCGAATATGTGACTTTCATAATTTTTCGAGAAGCGTTGCGAAAGTCGGGTTTTGGCAACTTTGTAGTTTTTGGTGTAAATTGAAGTGTTTTGACTGGGTATCATTCCATTGGCCTAATTTGATGTATTTTCACTATATTTGATCAGATTCTATGCCTGCGAAGCTTGATTCTCCTGGCAAGGGCATCGCGGATTAGTCATCGAGCCGTATTGAGGTGAGTAATGGATGTGGGTGATGACCAGCGGGTTCGAAACCCCGGTATACCACTTTGTGACATTGTATAGCAGCGCGACACGTACTCTCTTGTGAGTGCGGGGTCGATTGTGATTGGGGACTATAGCTTAGTCCGACCTGTTGATATTATATTGTGATATTGGCTATTCTTGAGCCGGTGAACCTCCTTCTCGGATGGTTGTGTACATTTATGGGCTATGAGCCAGTTGTTGGGATCCTGCAAGGATCGTTATCATTATCTCTGTGATATTGACATGCTAGTTTTATTACCAGTCCGGAGCTATTACTGTTATTATAATTTTCCAATCTCTGGAACTTTGACATACTGTGTTCAACTAAAAAATGATAAAAGAGTTTTCCAAACTACTTTTGAGCCTGCGAGGCTGCATTTGCATATTAGCTGAATGGTAGTGGATCGGGCTGCGCGCCACAGCGTATTCATGATATTCTGCTTGGGCTGTAGGAGCCCATCCAGAGTCTGAACCCCCACAGTGAGCACGGGTACCCAAATTGGATCGGGCTACACGTCACAGCGGTTATTTAATCCATTGCATTGTACTTAGCTACATCTGATAGCTATTATACTGTTATGTTAACACTTGTTGGTACAGATACTGTTGATATTGAGAGTATCATAGGGTATTTGATTACAACTTTACATAGTGCTATATTGTGATTTCTTATCTATGTTGTCTTACCCTTGTTCATTACCACCAAGTCTGGAAGTACTCACTTTACTCCCTGCACCTTGTGTGCAGATCCAGGTACCTCTCAACAGACCTGATCCGGTAGCCATTCAGAGGCATTTCTGCGGGATAGTCAAGGTAGCTGCAGCGCCCGCAGGACCTGAATCCCCTTCTAGCTGCCTTTTCATTTCGTGTTTCTATTTCCTTCCGCACTGAGTATCGTTGTAAACACTATTGCACTTATGTTATCTTTAGAGCTTCTTGACTCTTGACCCCTCGGTATTTGGGGAGTTCTTACAGTTATTGGGACTTGATCCCCGTGTTTGATATTTCTATCACTGTTGACTTATTTTTGTTATGCCTAAATTGGATAAAGTGAGCTCATAACTTCGTGAATGTTGTTAATTGGTCAGGCTGACATAGTAGTGTGCTGTGCGCCATCACGATCGGGTTCGGGGTTGCGTCAATTTGGTATCAGAGCCTAGGTTTACTAGGCCTCACGAGTCTTGAGCCGGTTAGTAGAGTCTTGTGGATCGGTACGGGGACGCCTGTGCTTACCCTCGGGAGGCTGCGAACCTTTAGGAAACACTTCACACTTCTTGGAATTCTTATCGTGCGTACTTGATTCAGCTTGAGATACACTTTTTTTTTGAAATTCCTTCCACACGTCTGTGTACGCATCAAGCGCTCAGTAATATAATTACCTTATGGCTTGTGATTCCCCGATCGAGGGGTGAGATATAATCTCTCTGAGTTCATGTTGGGCCAGTCGGGAGGACTGGAGGCTGGACCTTGTTTCTGACTTGAGCATCGAGGTGCTGATTTGGTGAGTGGTGGCAATAGGTAATGTACTGAGGGTCTGAAACCCTGTATTTGCACTATACAGTGCTATGCTGAGATGGAACATACGTCATGTGATGAGCGTGGTGGTATCGTGACTCGTAATTTGGACTTGGTCCTTCCCGATTGAAAGATTACTGTGTATAACGACTGAGACTGGGTTTATATCTGTGTATTTGGGTTAGTAGCCATGTTTGGGGCCTTGTGCCGATCTGTAAGTTATTAGAGAGGCTTGATAATGGACGAGCTATTAGTTGTTCGACTCTTATCATAATCTGTTGTGTAGTCTGAGCTATGGCCATGGCAAATATTTATCATATCTATTAGTTGGAAGGTAAGGTGCCTTACGTGTAGTGGAACAAGTTCGGACTCAGGAAGACTAAAGTGATTATGCTATGTATATCCTGGTGGAAGGTATTGTATTGAAATGCTAAATTGAGGAGAAGTAGGTGGGTTAATTCTCATGTGTAATTGAAAGGTATTGGATATGTGTTATGATATAAGCAGCTGTAGTGCATGTTCATGTAGCAATTTTGATAATATGATTCGTATAGTATTTAGACTAATGTTGTTGATATACATTGTGATGTCTTGTCGAGTTGCGAATGTATTATTAGAATAGTTTTGGTGATTCTCTGGCAGGTGGATTAGCCAAATTACAAAGGAAACTCAGTCAAAAATTTTTGGAAAAATTTGGGACTTAGAAAAGATTTTTGTCACCTAAAGAATGGGCTTAACTGTTGGGTGTGAATGAATACAAGAATTGCAAAAGAGTTAAGATTTCTGATGATTCGAATCTCCGTCGGAGCTTGTAAATGACTTGAGTCTAATCTAACTAGAACATTGTGGCATCATTCGAGTAAGAATGCTATGAGTGGCTAAAGGTGCTTAGATGTATGGCTCCGAGCTAAGTTGGGGAGGTTGTTATTGATTAAGTGATTGCACTGTTGTGTGCTGTGTTGGTTCTGTCTCTAGGTATGTTGGAAAATTTTGATAAAGGTTATGGTGCTTCGTAGATGTGAAGAAATACTAGGATGTTTTAAACTTATGTTGGTAAAGAATTTTCGGTGTATAGAAAAGGAAGATAGCTAATCGTATATGTATGTAATCATGTTCTGCGGTGTCAGAGGACTAGCAAGGCACGAGTGGCTCTGTTCAATAAGACAGTTGAATTACAGCTGAATAAGGGTAAATGACGCCCGATGAATTTGTTTTACGGTGTTCAAGATTTTGCTTGTAACTGTCAGGTGTCTTAAGATTGTGCATTTGGCTAAAGACGATGGTTTCGTTAGAAGAGATCAAGACTTGTGTTATATCATGTGAATGATAGGATTATATGTAACCGTATTAGAAGGTAATGATAATGAATTCAGATCGTAAGAAGCTCTTCAAAATAAAGTATTGTAGAATGTGGTCCTTCTGTGAAACATTGAGAGAGTATTCAGTGGCCTGTGGGTCTTAGACAATGTGGTCTTATGTACGAGTCTCATGTGGTAACATGAGTTGATGTATTATGGTGCTACAGTAAAGGCTAATATTAAATTAAAGATGAATCAGAAAGGAAACTGGGTAAATGGATCAACTTGTTAATGAACCAAAACGGTATGATAAGGAATACGATTAAATCTTGGTATGTGTTTGAAGTAATGAGTCTTGCAGATATCGTGCAACAAAGCTCTTGAGTGCTGGCAGTTGTGTAACTCGATATGGGTATAAGGACTCAGTCCTGGCAGTTTAACTTATGCAATGTAATTGGGAGAAAGCGTTTGTGATGTGTTTTACCGTGGTTTGAAAATGAGTGTATTTTTCCTGTTGGTATGCAAGTCTTGGAATGTGTAATGAGTTTTCTCTATATGGGATCATGAAAGTCCTTGACTAGTTGAGTGCGCCGATGTTTGCGGCGTAGGAAAGGGATATGAATTTCCATGATATCTTAGTGTGGTATGGTATATGCGATGTGTTATGGAATGTTGATAATGGCATATTCAAGGATTTGAGGTTAGTTCATAATATATGGGAAGTCATTAAAATTATTGAGCAGCGCGGGCAGCTGCAGGTGATTTAAGAATCGATCTTTCTGGTGATTAAGGAAAATGGTACAGCTATTCTAGTGAATTGGCAGGGAATATGGTCCAAAAGGACAAGGTAATGTAAACTGATAATATCTAGTGGTATGGTGGTATTCTCTTATAGGATCGACTATAATAATTGAGTCGTTGATGGCATAGTGCAATTTCTGAATGGCTTTCGTGGTATGAATGGACGCTTGATGTGCGTTATATATTCGTACGGTGAAGTACGGAATCATCCATAGTGATTCATGTGTTATATATGTGTTGGAGACTTGAAGTTCTCGTTAGTTCACCTATGCAGTGGTTGTATATCGTGTGTATCGGCACTGTTTTGTGATTATTGGAAATCGAAAGCCCTAGTGGCTCTCTCTCAACTTCATATGACGAATTCGGATTATGATACTTGATTGTTGACTTGTTGTCATGGGTCGGGTTGTCTAGACTAATATGATATGGACTGTGATGGAATGACACAAATTGCGTGGCAGAATGCATCAGAGTATGCTCCAGCGGGGTAGTTGTACCTCAGGACCAGCGGATGGCTGGTGGGTATTGCTTTGTCAGTTGGGCCTTCATGGCGGATATCAGTGGAGAGGTTTCTACCATGGGTTCAGTTCCGGTATTGGGGAACTTTGTCGGATGCGTTCTTGTGGCCGAGCTTGAGGATATATATGTTTACTGTAATAAGCAATTCGACTCGATGTGCATTTCCTTTTTGCGACATTTATGTGTGGATCAGGTGGCACGCCGCCACAGGTATGGTATCTAGATCGGGTGGCGCGCCGCCACGGGTATTTCATTGGAGCGGATTGCACGCCACAACAGTGAAATGTGAAAATAGAGTTAGTTATATGTTACCTCGTATATAATACTTCCTGGTTTCTGAGGAAAAGTCTGTATTGAGTATTGCACGGCGAATGGCACATCGGTTGTGTCCTTTCAGGATTTGATAGCATACATTAATTGTTTCACCGTGGGTGAGGGTGATTGCTTGGGTTCGGACCTAGATTTGTGTGTGGCTGACCGTTTTGAGCTTGGTAACTTGAGGTGCTTCATGAGTAATAGTGTTTGGATAGAATCACGAATCGTGGCAAGGCCATGTGATGTTATGATCTCTCGAGGAGGATTCAGGTATTCTATGATGTGAGACGGGATCTCAGTTCTATGTTATGATGGTACAGAGGAATTGAATTATGGCTCTTTTGTTTGAAACAGTTGTCACAAATTGAATATGTTCAGACATTTCTATTGGAGCATGCGATGTGCTCGTCGCGGCTTAGGCCGGTGTTTGAGGTGTCATGTCACCAGTGCGGTGTATTATAATCGAAATGATCATTGGAGTCATTAATGAGTGCGAGCATATGTGATTTCAGCTGGTTAGAAAGGTAAAAATTGAGGTTTGGCTCCGAAATCTATTGTGGTATCAGTTAAAAGGGAAATGGATTCATGAATGGGTGACCTGAGAGATGGATTCGATATATCGCGCGTTCGGTTGCCGTGGGCAGTATATGAAGGTGTTGGACTAAGACTTTAGCTAATGAAAAAGGTTTTTCAGTTAGTATTTGGTTATCGTGGGAAATTGTTGTGATTAGAGACTATCGTCTTGAGTGATTGGGTTGTTTGATACATCATATGATCTCACCCGGAGTGGCGAGTATGGGTTATTGTAGTAGTTTCGGGTGTATCCTGAGTATAGGCATGGGATTAGCATTTGGTATATGATTTCACAAAGTGCAATGTGGTTTATGGTTCAGATGGACTGTGAAATTCCAGCTATATGGTATTATCGGACATATGTGAGATAGGGCGATGTGGGATCGCCCGAATATATGCTTGGTAAGGTCATTCAGCTATTGGGTTGCTTCTAGTACAACTCTAGGTCCGCTCGAGGACGAATGTTTGCTAATTTAAGGAGAATGTGACAACTCGGCACGTCGTCACGGGAATTACCACCCCGTTACTTTGCATTTATATGTTTTATGCTTTTATATCAGTGTTAGAGTCTATCGGGTGAGTTAGAAGTGATTCTGGTTGGAAATAAGGCAAATAGCCTTTTTGAAGGAAACTTGAATATGGAAAGTCAACCTGGAGTTGACTATTTAGTTAGAGTGCTCGGAATCGGATTCTGATGATTTTGTTAGTTCCGGGAGGTGATTTGTGACTTAGGGGAGTGATCGGAATTGAATTTGGAGGTCCGGTGTAGAAATAGGCTTGAATTGGCTAAGGTTGAATTTTGGCGAAATCCGAATGGTAGGTGAGATTTTGATCCGGGGGTCGGAATGGAATTCTGACAATTTCTATAGCTTCGTCATGTGATTTTGGATATGTATGCAAATTTTTAGGCCATTCGGACGTCGTTTGGTCGGGTTTTTTGATTGAATGTTAGTTTCGGAAGTTTGAGTTGAATCCTAGGCTTGAATCCGCTATAATTCGATGATTTCTGTGCTTAAGGATGATTTTTTATGATTGGAACAAGTTCCTATCCTGTTTTGGAGTATGTTGGTGGTTTTCTTTGGGGTCCCGGGGGCCTCGGGGTGAATTCGGACCACCATCCGGGCATTTTGAGACTTTGGAAATCTGCAGAAAATTGTAGAAATTTTGCATGGAATTTAGCCTTCGTGTTCGCGAGGCTTGAGCCGCGTTCGCGTAGGCAGGATCTAGTTGAGCTTCGCGATCGCTTTCTGGATGTCGCATTCGTGTAGCAGGAGTTTGGGATGCATCGCGTTCGCGTCCCTGAGGTCGCATTCGCGTAGGGTTAATTTTGGCGGCTGAGGAGGTTGGTCATCACGAACGCGTGGTGCCGTATCGCGTTCGCGAAGGGTTAGCCGGGCAGTGCATCGCGGACACGTGGAGTGTCATGCGAACGCGTAGGGTAACTGGGTCAGTAAGTGAATTTAATTACAGAACAGTTGTAGGTTTAGACATAAAACCTCCATTTTTGAGTTCTAGAGAGAGAAACTCTTGGGAGATTGCTGGGAATTCATCGTCGGAGGTAAGTTTTATGGCCTAATTACAGTATTTTATCATGAAATCTTTGGGCATCTCTCTTTTAATGGAAGATTAAAGGGGGGATTTTAGCCCTAGGCCTAAATTATGAAAAATCACTAATTTGAGTGGGCAAATGGAGTCTGATTTTGATAAATTTTATATGCCTAGACTCGTGTTGAGAAGAGGGTTCCGAATATGTGACTTTCGTAATTTTTCGAGAAGCGTACCGAAAGTTGGGTTTTGGAAACTTTGTAGTTTTTGGTGTAAATTGAAGTGTTTTGAGCGGGTATCATCCCATTGGCCTAATTTGATGTATTTTTACTATATTTGATCAGATTCTATACCTGCGGAGCTTGATTCTCGTGGCAAGGGCATCGCGGATTAGTCGTCGAGCCGTATTGAGGTGAGTAATTGTCACGACCCGGATTCTCCCCCAACATCGGGATCGTGATGGCGCCTACTCGTGGTAGATAGGCAAGCCATTATGTTCAACATTATCCCGTTTTTACCAATATCTCATATTAAAATTTATCAACAAGAACCATAACTTTAATTAAATAAATGCAGAAGACTTATCAAAATAGAAATAAACAGTACCAAGGTGAAACAATACTGAAATCCTCTACCCAAGACGTGAAGTCACCAACTCACGAACTACTACTGAATACTACGCATAAAGGTCTGAAGGAAAATAACATAAATCTGTTTGTCTCGGAACAAGGAGACTACAACTAATAATATAAATAAGTGGAAGAGACGCCGCGCCTGCGGACGCCTGCAAGCTACCTCGGTCTCGAAATGCTCAACTCCCACGAAAGGCTCTACTGGTGCTGCTCCTGATCAAAACCTGGACCTGTGCAAAAACACACAGAAGTGTAGTATCAGCACAATCCGACCCCATGTGCTGGTAAGTGCCTGGCCTATCCCGGCAATATGAGGCTCCACCTCTGGAATAGCTGCCAGGGGCTGACATATACCTGTGCAATTCTATATATATATGTACACCACAAGATAACAAGAAATACCATGTAAACAAAACCAGCAAGAAAATCTCATAAGAGGGAAATTCAACAGTTAACAACATTTATTAAACCAGCAAAGGAAACCAAAGTATACAGGAAACAGGTAATATCAAGTCAAGGAATAGCAAGTAGTTGCACGGCATCACCCTTCGTGCTTTTACTCTCATCCTCACCAAATAAGCAAATAAAGTGCAAGGCATCACCCTTCGTGCTTTTACTCTCATCCTCACATCCATGGCACGACATGATCCTTCGTGCATGGTTCAATAACAAAGCACGACATTACCCTTCGTGCATAATAAATATCACAAGGCACGGCATGATCATTCGTGCATAATCAATATCAAGGCACGCCATTAACCTTCGTGCAATAACAGTAAAACAAGCCACGACATCACCGGTCATGCATTATCACTCTTCCTCACCCAAATAACAATCACAGTTATGGGCAGAGAAAGAAAAAAACAATAATCATGAACCATCCCGGCAAGGGACACAATAATCATCACAACATAGTCCCGGCAAGGGAAAACAATAGCTCACTTCACAAAAATTCCCGGCAAGGGAAACAATGTACCATTCCACATCCCGGCAAGGGTTCAACAATTCATCTTTAAAATATCTCACAACAAGTATCAACAACGACTCACGGTCATGCTAGACGCCAGTGTATGGATGCTCGTCACCACAGCCCATACACAACACTCGATCACATAGCACATAGCATATAATCATATTCCCTCAAGCTAGGATAGAACAAACACTTACCTCTAGCCTTGAAGTCCAAATTATTCTTCAATTATAGCTTTTTCCCCAAATTTCCGCTTTCAACTAGCTTGAATCTAATTACAATTGATTCCATTACATTAATAATTACTAAATAACTTGGTTTGAATGCTTAAAAAATGGTTTTCTCAAAGTTTACCCCAAATTTTCCCAAAACTCCCCTGGCCCACGTGGTCGGAACTCGGGGTTCGGATCAAAATCCGGTTACCCATCCCCCCACGAGTTCAAATATATGATTTGTTTCAAAATCGGACCTCAATTTGAGGTCCAATTATCCAATTCATGAAAACCCTATGTTCTACCCAAAAATAAGAATTTCTAGCATGAAAACCTTTGATTTCTATTGAAAAACATGTTTAATGTTGTTAGGAATTGATAGAATTAAGTAAAAAGTGACTTACAATTGCTTTGGAGTGAATTTGGCCTTGAGGGTTTGTGTGTAGTGTGTGGGTTTTTGAAAGAATGAAGAATGAGCTGAAAAATTCGTCTAAGTATAAAATTGCACAGCTGCGGGTATCGCAATTGCGAACATTTGTTCGCAATTGCGAACACTACAGGTGCGTTTGTGAACTGGGCTGGCATAGTAGGTCTTCGCATTTGCGACAAAGTTTTCGCATTTGCGAACCCAGGCGGAGTATTCAAGGCCTCACATTTGCAAGGTTAAGTTCGCATTTGCGAACCCACGCGTACCTGGACCCCCTTCGCAATTGCGATCAAGGCTTCACATTTGCGAACACAGCCTTGGTCTGCCCCCTTCGCAATTGCGACACTTTTCTTCGCATATGTGAAGACACCAGCTGGGTGAAAAACCAGCTGTGTAAAATTTCAGAATTTGCACCAACGGCCTATCAAAACTTTACCCGAGCCCCCCAGGCTCCAAACCAAACATGTATACAACATCAAAAACATATTACAAACTTGCTCGTGCGATCACATCGCCCATATAACATCGATTTCATCAAATCAAACCTCAAGTTCATGATTATCATTCTTTTAGTTTTCATAACTTTCAAATTTCGAACTCAAGGTTCAAAACATATCAAACCACATCCAAATGTCACCAAACTTTGCAGAAAGCACATATATAATATTTAAGACTTGCACCGGCGTCGGAACTAAAATACAAGCCCGATACCAAGGTCATTTAATTCATTTTCCTTTAATAATTACAGCAAAAACAATTTGATAAAAAAATCCATAACTTAGGCTCTAGGCCTCAGAATTTGACTCCGGACGCATCTCCGAGTCCCATATTTTCCTACGGACCTTCCGGGACCGTCCGTCCTCGGGTCCAGGTCCGTTTATCAAAAATATTGACCGAAGTCAACTATATCAATATTAATATCATTTTTCTTCAAATTTCCCATAGAATTCATATATTCTATCACAAAATCTTTTCGGCTACATGCTCGGATCGTGCATGTAAATCGAGGCAACATAGAATGAGATTTTCAAGGCCTCGAAAGTGCGGAACAGTGAGGAAAACAGGTGATGACCCTTTGGGTCGTCACATCCTCCACCTCTAAAACAACCGTTCATTCTCGAACGGACAAGAGAAGGAAGTACCTGAGTCGGGGAAAAAATGTGGGTAGGGGCTCCGCATATCGGACTCGGACTCCCGGGTCGATGCCTCGGGAGGATGACCTCTCCGCCGAACACGCACGGAAGGATAACTCTTCGACCTCGACTGCTGTGGAACTTGCCGGTCTAGAATGGCCACCGGCTCCTCCTCGTAGGATAGATCATTGTCCAATTGGACAGTACTGAAGTCTAACACATGGGTGGGATCGCCGTGGTATCTCCGAAGCATAGATACATGATAAAATGGATGCACGGCTGATAAGCTAGGCGGCAGAGCTAGTCTATAAGCCACCCCTCCCACTCGGTCTAGACTCTCAAATGGACCAATATACGTAGGGCTGAGCTTGCCCTTCTTCCCGAACCTCATCACGCCCTTCATAGGTGACACTCAGAGCAATACTCGCTCACCAACCATGAAATCTACATCTCGAACCTTACGATCCGCATAAGTCTTCTGTCTGGACAAAGCTGAACGCAATCTCTCCTGGATAGTCTTGACCTTATCCAAGGCCTCCTGAACTAAGTTTGTACCCAACAACCGAGCCTCTCCCGGCTCAAACCATCCGACTGGAGATCGACATCGCCTACCATACAATGCCTCATACGGGGCCATCTGGATGCTAGACTGGTAGCTGTTATTGTAGGAAAACTCTGCTAATGGCAGGAACTTGTCCCACGAGCCTCCAAAATTAATAACACAGGCTCGAAGCATGTCCTCTAAAATCTGAATAGTCCTTTCAGACTGCTCATCCGTCTGAGGATGAAAAGCTGTACTCAGCAGAACTTGGGTGCCTAACTCCTGCTGGACTGCTCTCCAGAACCGCGAGGTAAATTGCGTACCCCGATCTGAGATATTAGATACCGGCACCCCATGAAGTCGAACAATCTCCCTGATGTAAACTTCTGCTAACCTCTCCGATGAGTAGGAGGTGTGCTGACTTGGTCAGCCTATCAACAATGACCCAAATAGCATCAAATTTCCTCCGAGTCAAAGGAAGTCCAGTAATGAAGTCCATAGTGATCCGCTCCCATTTCCACTCGGGAATTTTGATTCTCTAGAATACTCCACCAAGCCTCTGGTGCTCATATTTCACCTGCTGACACTTTAGATACCGAGCGATAGACGCAAAGATATACGCAACGATATCTTTCTTCATCCTGCACCACCAATAGTGCTGCCGTAAGTCCTGGTACATCTTCGCACCCGAGTGAATAGAATACCGCGAATTGTGGGCCTCCGCTAAGATCAACTCTCGAATCCCTTCAACATTGGGCACACAAACTTGACCCTGCAATCTCAATACCCATCATCATCTAGATTTACATTCGTGGTACCTCCCCGTTGTACTGTATCTTTCAAGTCACGCAAATGAGGATCATCATATTGCCTCTCACGGATCTGCTCTAATAGAGACAAACGAGCGACCGTGCAGGCTAACACCCTGCTAGGCTCAGAAATGTCTAATCTCACGAACTGGTTGGCTAAGGCCTGGACATCTAGAGCAAATGGTCTCTGACTGGCCGGAATGAATGCAAGACTACCCATGCTGGCGGACTTTCTACTCAATGCATCGGCCACCACATTGGCCTTACCTGGGTGATATAGGATAGTAACATCATAGTCTTTCAACAACTATAACCATCTCCGCTGTTGTAGATTCAACTCCTTTTGCTTGAACAAGTACTGTAGGCTTTTCTGATCAGTGTACACCTCACATATCACACCATATAGATAATGCCTCCAGATCTTTAAGGCATGACCCACTACTGCCAACTCAAGATCATGAACTAGATAATTCTTCTCATGTATTTTCAGTTGTCTCGAAGTGTAAACAATAACCTTACCATCCTGCATCAATACTGCCCAAGCCCTGTACGGGACGTATCAGAGTAAACTGTATAAGGCCCTGCACCCGTAGGTAGTATCAGTACTAGTGTCGTAGTCAAGGCGGTCTTGAGCTTCTGAAAGCTCGCCTCACACTCATCTGACCACTGGAACTGGGCACCCTTCCGGGTCAACCTGGTCATCGGGGCTACAATAGAAGAAAACCCCTCTACAAATCGACGGTAGTACCCTGCTAACCCCATGAAACTCCGGATCTCAGTCACTGAAGCTGGTCGAGGCCAATTCTAGACTGCCTCAATCTTCTTTGGGTCCACCTGAATACCTTCCACTGATACGATGTGGCCTAGAAATGCCACCAAACTCAACCATAACTCACATTTCGAAAATTTGGCATATAGCTGATTATCCTTCAGAGTCTGAAGAACCACTCTGAGGTGCTGCTCGTGCTCTTCCTGGCTGCGGGAGTACACCAGGATGTCATCTATAAAGACTATCACGAACAGATCTAAGTAAGGCCTGAATACCCGATTCATCAACTCCATGAATGCTGCTAGGGCATTGGTCAACCGAAGGACATGACCAAGAACTCATAATTCCCATATCTAGTGTGAAAGGTTGTCTTAGGAATGTTAGCCGCCCTGATCTTAAGCTGATGGTAACCTGACCTCAAGTCTATTTTTGAGAACACCCTCGCTCCCTGGAGCTGGTCAAACAAATCATCAATCCTCGACAATGGATACTTGTTCTTTATTGTCACTTTTTTCAATTATCGGTAATCAATACACATCCGCATCGAGCCATCTTTCTTCTTCACAAAAAATACGCGTGCACCCCAGAGAGAGACATTACGTCTAATAAAGCCCTTATCAAGCAAATATTTCAACTACTCCTTTAATTCTTTCAACTCTGGCAGGGCCATACGATATGGCAGAATAGAGATGGGTTGAGTGCCCGGTGCCAGATCAATACAGAAATCAATATCCCTGTCGGGTGGCATGCCCGGCAGGTCTTAAGGGAAAACCTTAGGAAACTCCCGTATAATAGGGACTGATTCAATAGAAGGAACTTCTGTGCTGGAATCACAAACATAAGCCAGATAAGCTAGACACCCCTTCTCGACCATGCGCCAAGCCTTAACATAGGAAATAACGGTGCGAACGGAGTGGCTTGAGGTACCTTTCCACTCTAGTCGGGGTGATTCTAGCAAAGCCAAGGTCACAGTCTTGGCATGACAATCTAGGATAACATGGTATGGGGACAACCAATCCATTCCCAATATGACATCAAAATCCACCATGTCCAAAAGCAACAGATCAACACGGGTCTCAAGACCCCCAAAGATAACTACATACGAGCGATGTACCCGGTCAACTACAATGGAGTCGCCCACTGGTGTAGACACATAAACTGGAATATCTAGAGCACGACTAGGTACGGCCAAATACGGTGCAAAGTAGGAAGACACATATGAATATGTAGACCCAGGGTCAAATAATACAGAAGCACCTCTGCCACAACGAGAATGGTACCTGTAATCACGGCATCCGATGCCTCCGCCTCTGGCCTGACTGGTAAAGCATAGAATCGGGGATCAGCACCTCCCCTCTGAGCTACATCTCTAGGACGGTCATCAACTGGCTAACCTCTGCCTCTGGCTGGACGGTCTTCACCTCTACGGTCTAGACCTCCACCTCTATGATCTATACCCCCGCCTCTGGCTGGCTGGGCAGGCTGAGTGTCAGCTGGGGCCTAAATCATGGACGAGGGCCCCGCTGCCGAGTGTTGCCCGTCACTCGAGGGCAGATCCTGACAAGATGATCTGGGCCACCACAACCGTAGCAACTCTTAGGCTGATGGGGCCGCTGGCCCTGACAACCTGAATGGCCCCCACGAGCACTCTGAACAGGTTGAGCACTAATAGGAGGCTGATCTGAATACTGCTCACGAAACCCATGATTACCTGGCCCACCCTGTGAAGCCTGAAGGGCGGAATGGAAAGGTCTGGAAGACTGGCCCCTATCAAAAGATTCCCTGCCTCCAAAAGAAGAACCAGTAAATCTGTTGGAATGACAAGGCCTCTTGTCTGAAGGGTAACCACCTCCCCAAGCAAGAGCCATCTCAACTCTACGTGCTACATTAGCTGCCTCCTGAAAAGATATATCACTTCCCACTCCCATAGCCATCTGAAGTCTAATTGGCTGATTGAGCCCATCTATGAATCTGCGGACCTCTCTCCCGCTCTGTGGGGAGTATCACCACTACATGACGTGCCAAATCAACAAATCTTGTCTCATACTGAGTGACAGTCATAGTACCCTGCTGGAGGCGCTCAAACTGCCTCCGAAGTGCATCTCGCTGAGTAACAGGGAGAAACTTCTCCAGAAATAACTCCGCGAACTGGTCCCATGTTAAAGCCGGGGACTCTACTGGTCGAGTCAAATTGAAATATCTCCACCAAGTCTTGGCAGATCCTGAAAGCCTGAATGTGGAAAAATCAATCCTATTGGATTCCACTATTCCCAGAGTCTTGAGAATCTCATGGCAACTGAATGAGAAGTCCTAAGGATCCTCTGATGCGGCACAACTGAAAGTAGTGGTAAACAACTTGGAGAATCGATCAAGTCTCCATAAAGCATCAGAAGTCATGGCCGCTCCATCTCGGCCTTAGTTGTAGTGCCTGACTAAGTGGCCACTGCTGGCTGAACTACTGATGCGTTGAGGCTGGGGAGCTACTGGCTCTAGAGTACGTGCAATAGGAGTCCGGACCCCTCCTCCAGCCTGAGAAGCGGCTGGTGCAGCTGGTAATAAGCCTGCTCTGGCAACGATGTCCATAAAACCTGCTATTCTGACCAGAGCCTCCCGAAGATCCGGGGTAAATAAAGCCTCTCCTGGGACCTGAGCTGGGCCCACTAGAGCTGCTGGGACTGGAACTTCCTCGTCGGTCTCAATATGAGGCTCCACCTCTGGAATAGCTGCCAGGGGCTGACATATACCTGTGCAATTCTATATATATATGTACACCACAAGATAACAAGAAATACCATGTAAACAAAACCAACAAGAAAATCTCATAAGAGGGAAACTCAACAGTTAACAATATTTATTAAACCATCAAAGGAAACCAAAGTATACACGAAACAGGTAATATCAAGTCAAGAAATAGCAAATAGTTGCACGGCATCACCCTTCATGCATTTACTCTCATCCTCACCAAATAAGCAAATAAAGTGCACGCATCACCCTTCGTGCTTTTACTCTCATCCTCACATCCATGGCACGGCATGATCCTTCGTGCATGGTTCAATAACAAAGCACGGCATTACCCTTCGTGCATAATCAATATCACAAGGCACGGCATGATCCTTCGTGCATAATCAATATCAAGACACGACATTATACTTCGTGCAATAACAGTAAAACAAGGCACGGCATCACCCTTCGTGCATTATCACTCTTCCTCACCCAAATAACAATCACAGTTAAGGGTAGAGAAAGAAAAAAACAATAATTATGTACCGTCCCGGCAAGGGACACAATAATCATCATAACATAGTCCCGGCAAGGAAAAACAATAGCTCACTTCACAAAAAGTCTAGGCAAGGGAAACAATGTACCATTCCACAACCTGGCAAGGGTTCAACAATTCATCTATAAAATATCTCACAACAAGTATCAACAACGACTCACGGTCATGCTAGACGCCAGTAAATGGATGCTCGTCACCATAGCCCATACACCGCACTCGATCACATTGCACATAGCACATAATCCTATTCCCTCAAGCTAGGATAGAACAAACACTTACCTCTAGCCTTGAAGTCCAAATTATTCTTCAATTATAGCTTTTTCCCCGAATTTCCGCTTTCAACTAGCTCGAATCTAATCACAATTGATTCCATAACATTAATAAATACTAAATAACTTGGTTTGAATTCTTAAAAATGGTTTTCTCAAAGTTTACCCCAAATTTTCCCAAAACACCCCTGGACCACGTGGTCGGAACTCGGGGTTCGGATCAAAATCCGGTTACCCATCCCCCCACGAGTTCAAATATATGATTTGTTTCAAAATCAGACCTCAATTCGAGGTCCAATTATCCAATTCATGAAAACCCTAGGTTCTACCCAAAAACAAGAATTTCTACCATGAAAATCTTTGATTTCTATTGAAAAACATGTTTAATGTTGTTAGGAATTGAAAGAATTAAGTAAAAAGTGACTTACAATTGCTTTGGAGTGAATTTGGCCTTGAGGGTTCGTGTGTAGTGTGTGGGGTTTTGAAAGAATGAAGAATGAGCTGAAAAATTCGTTTAAGTATAAAATTGCACAGCTGCGGGTATCGTAATTGCGAGACAGAGTTCGCATTTGCGAACTGGGCTGGCATACTGGGTCTTCGCATTTGCGACAAAGTTTTCGCATTTGCGAACCCAGGCGGAGTATTCAAGGCCTCGCATTTGCGAGGTTAAGTTCGCATTTGCGAACCCACGCGTACCTGGACCCCCTTCGCAATTGTGATCAAGGCTTTGCATTTGCGAACACAGCCTTGTTCTGCCCCCTTCGCAATTGCGACACTTTTCTTCGCATTTGCGAAGACACCAGCTGGGTGAAAAACCTGCTGTGTAAAATTTCAGAATTTGCACCAACGGCCTATCAAAACTTTACCCGAGCCCCATGGGCTCCAAACCAAACATGTATACAACATCAAAAACATATTACAAACTTGCTCGTGCGATCACATCGCCAATATAACATCGATTTCATAAAATCAAGCCTCAAGTTCATGATTATCATTCTTTTAGTTTTCATAACTTTTAAATTTGGAACTCAAGGTTCAAAACATATCAAACGACATCCAAATGTCACCAAACTTTGCAGAAAGCACATATATAATATTTAAGACTTTTACCGAGCATCGGAACCAAAATACGAGCCCGATACCAAGGTCATTTAATTCATTTTCCATTAATAATTACAGCAAAAACAATTTCACTGAAAAATCCATAACTTGGGCTCCACGCCTCAGAATTTGACTCCGGACGCATGTCCGAGTCCCCTATTTTCCTACGGACATTCCGGGACCGTCCGTCCTCGGGTCCGGGTGCGTTTACCAAAAATGTTGACCAAAGTCAATTATATCAATGTTAATATCTTTTTTCTTCAAATTTCCCATAGAATTCATATATTCTATCACAAAATCTCTCTGGCTACATGCCCGGATCATGCATGTAAATCGAGGCAACATATAATGAGGTTTTCAAGGCCTCAGAAGTGCGGAACAGTGAGGAAAACAGGTGATGACCCTTTGGGTCGTCACAGTAATGGATATGGGTGATGACCACCGGGTTCGAAACCCCGGTATACTACTTTGTGATGCTGTATAGCGGCGAGACACGTACTCTCTTTTGAGTGTGGGGTCGATTATGATTGGGGACTATGGCTTAGTCCGATCTGTTGATATTATATTATGATATTGGCTATCTCTAGCCGGTGAACCTTCTTCTCGGATGGTTGTGTACATTTATGGGCTGTGAGCCAGTTGTTGGGATCCTGCGAGGATCGTTATCATTATCTCTGTGATATTGACATGCTAGTTTTACTACCAGTCCGGAGCTATTACTGTTATTATGATTTTCCAATCTCTGGAACTTTGACATACTATTTTCAACTGAAAAATGATAAAAGAGTTTTCAAAACTACATTTGAGCCTGCGAGGCTGCATTTGCATATTAGCTGAATGGTGGTGGATTGGGATGCATGCCGCAGCGTATTCATGATATTGTGCTTGGGCTGTAGGAGCCCCTCCGGAGTCTAAACCCCCACAGTGAGCACGAGTACCCAAACTGGATCGGGCTACGCATCGTAGCGGTCATTTCATGCATTGCATTGCATTTAGCTACATCTGATAGCTATCATACTGTTGTGTTGACACTTGTTGGTACAGATAGTGTTGATATTGTGACTGTCACAGGGTATTTGATTACAGCTTTACATAGTGCTATATTGTGATTTCTTATCTACACTGTCTTACCCCTGTTCATTACCATTGAGTCAAGAAGTACTCACTTTACTCCCTGCACCTTGTGTGCAGATCCAGGTACCTCTCAGCAGACTTGATCCGGTAGCCGTTCAGAGGCATTTCTGCGGGATAGTCAAGGTAGCTGCAGCGCCCGCAGGCCCTGACTCCCCTTCTAGTTGTGTTTTTATTTCGTGTTGCTATTTCCTTCCGCACTGAGTATCGTTGTAAACACTATTGAACTTATGTTATCTTTAGAGGCTCTTGACTCTTGACCCCTCGGTCTTTGGGGAGTTATTACAGTTATTGGGACTTGATCCCCGTGTTTGGTATTTCTATCACTATTGACTTATTTTTGTTATGCCTAAATGGGATAAAGTGAGCTCATAGCTCTGTGAATGTTATTAATTGGTCAGGCTGGCCTAGCAGTGTGCTGGCCGCCATCACGACCAGGTTCGGGGTCGTGACAACACACCCCCAGTCAACATCGTTGATGTTAAATGGATCAGGCTGCATGCCGCAGTGATATATGGATCGAGGTGCAAGCCGCAGCAGTACCAGTACGGTTTGATGTGTTTACCTTGTTCCATTTGTCTGCCACCATATGTTGTTTGTGCTTCTTCTTGCAATATTCACCTGTTGTTATGGTATTATCTGATAACCAAGTGTGGTGCCCGAGAGGCAGACTTTTGTGCTTATCTGCACTATTTGTTTTGCATTCAATTGCATAACTATTGAAAAGCTCATTTTCAAAAGAGGTTTTAAAATGAGCTAAGATATTTCTAAAGGTTTTACAGCTTCACCGCTTTCTCTCAAATGGCTTTTTCATTTCTCCCATATACCATGATGGTTTGCTTTTTGTGATTTCTTACTGCTCAATTGTTATTTTACCTTATTACTAACTGAGTTGGAGTACTCACTTTACTCCCTGCACCTCGTATGCAGATGCAGGTATTTGTTCACCAGGTAGTGGGTTTCTGATCAGAGGCAGAGCTATAGGAGTAGCAAAGTGACTGTATGCGTTCACAGTACCATTCTTCTCTCTTTTGCTTCAATATCCCAGCTCTGTATATTTTAGGATTGTAGTTGTATTTATACTGATAGATGCTTGTGACTTGTGACACCCCGGTTTGGGTTGTGTGTGGTTGTAAGTTTCGTTAATTAATATCATTAAGTCGTATTTTTTCTATTCATTTATTCTTAATCACTTTGAAAGAGACGATTGGGTTAGTTGGCTTGCCTTGTCTTCATGAGAGGCACCATCCCGACTAGTGCGGAGTTTGGGGTCGTGACAACGACCTCGCAAATGTACCATGGTTCCTCTTAAATAATATGCAATAAACAGATGTAGGAGGTGATGGATCGTGACTTCACATCCGACCAACTCCGTGTACTTAGTCGGTAGTCGAAGCACCTTTAGAGTATATGATGTAAGTTGAGCTGGACAGACATTATAGAATCGGCAAAACTCCTCCGCCAAGGGAAAAATAGGGAGGCTGTAACCAATCGAAAATAGCTACTTGTAAAAAATGCAATACCCCAGCCTATGAACATCCACATGATCCGTCCCCACCAGAATCATATCTACGTGAGCGAGTATGTCATACTTACACGGAGGTCATCCAAGTGATTTTGCAATGACTCGGAAAACTCTAGAGTTAGAACGGTAAAGTCCTTACTAAAATCACTTCGAGATAAGAGTACTCATGTCATCTTCCTCCTCCGCCCTTCCACCATCTTCCTCCTCCGCCCTTCCACCATCAAAAGATGATAGCGCGTTTAACGAGGCAACTATCAGGATCCTCTCGTTGCTTCGATGAGGTTTAGGTATGATCTCGATGAAGAAAAGGTTACGCACAACACAACAAAGGAAATGAATATTTTCGACTAGGAGAAAACATACAAGAATATGGAAGTATATTTTTTCAAATGATCAAAAGCTTGAATAAGGTTAAACCCTCCCCTATTTATAGGGTTGGTGGGTGCCAGAATCGAAGAGGCAGAATTCGAACCAGTAGGGAAATCCAAGCGCCAGAGTAGTTGATTTCTTGCCTCAAGAATATGCTCAATGATGATGCTTGTGGACGCTGACGTCACATAGGGAAAGGCATTACATTTCAGTGATCAGATAGTCATGATGACTGTCTCATACCTGTCATATCACCATCCTTTGATAAGGTCAAACTGTCCCAAAACATAGGTATCAATTTCGCTCATCAAGGACGCATCTCGCTGCGACCCCGACGAGCGGAGGGACGAACTGTATGGGATCGAATTTGACTGATCACGCCCTTAAGCTAACATGACCGACCGTATATATGTGAGCCTGGTTAAAAGGACGACTTGGGGACAATACGAGGGACGGCCTCATGATCACGTCGGCCCCTCTACAGCATATATTTTATTTTTGCCTTTTATATATTTAAATAAAGATCCTTCACTATATAAAGGGGTTCTGAGATGTATAAAGGGCATTCAATTCATTATTGATAGTACATCTCTCTAACATTGTCTCTTTCTTCTCTCTAGAATTGCCTCTGTCATTTCTCTATGATTGTCATATTCTCCCTCCCTTCGATTTATATTATTGCTATTTGAATCAATTACAAAGATCATCCTAGAGTCTATTATCTTCTATTACGATTTACCCCTTCATCTATATTGATTGATTTGCGTAAAAAGTGTTCAACAACTTGTGAGTCAAACAAATGCGAATACTGAACACTGGTTGGGAAACTAAAAAAGAAGACATTATATATATATATATATATATATATATATATATATATATATATATATATATATATATATATATATATATATATATATATATCTTCTTTTGTTAGTTTTCTAACATTTAAATTCAGTCAAATATTATTACATAAATAAAAATAAAGTATTAGACTTATATGCGCGCAAACAAAAAGAATTATGAGTTAGGTGATAAATATACTATCAATGTAAGAAATCATCAAGTTTATTATAAAATAAAGACTGTAAAGTAAAGACAAGTATAGAGAGAGACTGATATATATTCGAATTCAAACTGATGTACATAATGAACTGAAAACTCTTCTATTTATAGAAGAAAGGAAGCTTTTGTGTAAGCTACTACCGCAAGCTGCTGTGTAAGATGCTACTGCAACCTGCTGTGTAAGCTACTATAAGCTGTTGTGTAAGCTGCTACTATATCCGATATGGATAATCTTATACTAAGAGTAATGTTTATCCATAACGAAGTACTGAAAGGATAAGCTCATTATACCCGATACGGATAATCTTCTACTGGGAATAATGTTTATCCATAATCGGATACTGAAAGGATAAGCTTATTATACCCGATATGGATAATCTTCTACCGAGAGTAATATTTATCCATAACCGGATACTGAAAGGATAAACTTATTATATCCGGTATGGATAATCTTCTACTGAGAGTAATGTTTATCCATAATCGGATATTGAAAGGATAAGCTTATTATACCCAGTATGGATAATCTTCTACCAGGGGGTAATATTTATCCGTAACCAGGTACCAAAGAGATAAGCTTCTTCAGGAGGCTTATTTCTAATAGTGTATTAAATAGATAAACATATTTACGGTGGAGTCTCATATGGATAAACTTCTTTAGGAATTTTATTTACAATGGAGTATGAACATAATATAATATATTTATAAGAAAATTGTCTTTATATAGCAAGTAATGTTGTCTTATTTTTTATATTACAAAAATATAAGCCTCTGACACACACACATGCAGTGTTGAGAATCCATGCAAAATTGCATCTAGTACTAATTAACAAGCTGCAAGCCACTCGACTCTTTAAATGCTCCTCAAGTCAAACTTTTAGTCGTTAATTCCAAAAATGCAATTTTAACACCTGCTTGTGCTCGGCATGATAATTATCTATCGTCTGCCGCATCATCCTTTGAGAAAAAAAAGGTGCCACTCAATCCTAGTAGCAAGTGGTGATCAGTCTTGTGACGAAAGATTTTCGACGGCAAAAACAGAGTTAGGGTTTGTTTGATATAAGAGAAAATATTTTCAAGAAAAAATATTTTTTTTTGGAAAATAAATAAGTTTTTTACTTATCTTTCGTTGTTTGATTAATTAGCAAGAAATAATTTTTTCAAGATAAAAATACGTTATATTACTTCCTGCAAAGTTTGACGGAATTTGAACGTCGTTTGATGTGTTTTGAACCATGAGTTCCAAATTTGAAAGCTTATGAAGTTTAAAAGAAGAAATCATGAATTTGAGGCTTAATTCTATGAAAACGATGTTATATTGGCGATTTGATCGTGCGAGCAAGTTCGTGGTATGTTTTTGAGGTTGTGTGCATGTTTGGTTTGGAGCCCGAGGGCTCGGGTAAAGATTTGACAGGCCGTTAGAGCAAATTTTGATTAAGAACACAGCTGATATTTTTCCCCAGCTGATATCTTCGCAATTGCGAAGAATTGCTCGCAATTGCGAGATATCCCAGAATAGGCCTCAGATCGCAAATGCAAACAAACCTTCGCAAATGTGAAATGGCCTAAGAAAGGCCTTGGTTCGCAAATGCGAGGCAACCTTCGCAAATGCGAAGTTGCCCACGAGAAGCCCAGGTTCGCAAAATGCGAACCAAATCTCGCAAATGCGAGGCGGCCAGAATTGGCCTGAGTTCGCAAATGCGAACATATTCTCGCAAATGCGAGTTCCGCAGCCCAGACCTGTTACGTTCGCAATTGCGAACATATGTTCGCAATTTTCATATCCGGAGCTGTGCAATCTGATACTTAAATGATTTTAAACCCCTTTTTCACCATTCTTTTAAAACCCAAAACACGACAAACGATTTTCCAAGAGCAATATCACTCCAAATCACTTGTAAGTCAATTTTTACTCAACTCTTTCAATTCCTAACATCATTAAACATGTTTTCCATGAGAAATTAAAGGTTTTTATGGTTAAAATTGTTGTTTTTGGGTAGAACCTAGATTGGACCTCGATTTTAGTTCTGATTTCGAAACAAATCATATAATTGAACTCGTGAGAAAATGGATAACCGGATTATGGTATGAACCTCGAGTTTCGACCACGTGGGACCGGGGGCGCTTTGGGAAATTTTGGGTAAAACTTTGAGAAAACCATTTTTATGCATCCAAACCAATTTATATAGTAATTATTAAAGTAATTGAACCAATTGTGATTAGATTCGAGCGAGTTGAAGGTCGAATTTTGAGGTAAAACGATAGTGGAAGGTTAATCGGACTTCAAGGCTTTGAGGTAAGTGTTTGATCTATCCTAGCTTGAGGGAATAGGATTGAGTGTGATAATTGCTAATTGCAATGTGATCGAGAGCGGTGTATAGGTGTCGTGACGAGCATCTATACACTGGCGTCTAGCATGACCGTGAGTCGTTTGTTGACACATGTTGCGAGTTAATGTGGAATGTTCTTAAGTCAAGTTCTTGATGCCCTTGCCGGGTTGTGAATGTTGATTATTGTTTCCCTTGCCGGGATATTGTTGTGTTGTTGATGTTGTTCCCTTGCCGGGATATTATTATGATTATTGTTTCCCTTGCCGGGACGGTTCACATTACTTGTTTCATTCTTTTGCCCTTGACTGTGATTGTTATTTGGGTGAGAAAGAGTGATAATGCGCGAAGGGTGATGTCATGCCATTTTTACTTATGTTCGCACGAAGGATCATTCCGTGCCTTGTTTTACTATTTATGCATGAAGGAACATTTCGTGCCGTTATTACTTAATTTATGCACGAAGGATCATTCCGTGCCATGTTTATTATTTATGTACGAAGGGACATTCCATGCCGTTGGTACTTAAACCATGCACGAAGGATCATGCTGTGTCATGGATGTGAGGATGAGAGTAATAGCACGAAGGCTGATGCCGTGCACTTTTATTTGATTATTTGGTAGGGATGAGAGTAAAAGCTCGAAGGGTGATGCCGTGCAACCATTTAAATTTCTTGTTTTGTGATAACTGTTTTTACTACACTCTATTTTTTCTTTGCTGATTAATTATGTGTTTCTAATTGTGCTCCCCCAACATGTACCTCCTTTGTTAATTATGTTACTCAAAATCTCTGTTATTCTATGGTACATACATGTATAGAACTGCACAGGTATATGTGAGTGTCTGGTCCTAGGCTTGTCACTACTTCGCCGGGATAGGCCAGGCACTTACCAGCACATGGGGTCGTATTGTGCTGATACTACACTTATGTGCATTTTTGCACAGGTCCAGGTTTTAAGCAGGAGCAGCAGCAGTAGTACACTAGCAGGATTATTGTACTTCCGCGACCGAGGTAGCTTGCAGGCATCCGCAGGCTCGGCGTCTCCTCTATTTACCTTTATTACTACTGTGGTCTCATTGTTCCGAGACAGATGATTACTATATATTTTCTTTCAGACCATTATGTGTAGTTATTCCTTAGTAGTTCGTGAGTTTGTGACTACACATCTTGGGTAGAGGATTTATGTCAGTTACTTCACATTATTATTCATCTTTTATTCGAAAGACTTCCGCATTTAAGAATATGAGTATTATTCTTGCTATTTAAAATGAGAACAAAGTGGTTGTATAAATAGGAAATTGGTGAGTGAATTGGCTTGCCTAGCTGCCACGAGTAGGCACCATTACGATCTCGATGGTGGGGGAAATCGGGTCGTGACAAGTTGGTATCAGAGCTCTAAGGTTACATAGGTCTCACAACTTATGAACAAGCTTAGTAGAGTTTGAGGGGTATGTACGGAGACGTCTGTACTTGTCCTCCAAAGTCTATTGAGTTAGAAAAAGTCTCTCATTTGTTCCTTCTTTTCGTGCGATTTGTTCTTCAAATACTGATTTAATTTCTACTTTGTCCTTTTGCAGATTGTGAGGACACGCGCTTCATCATCCGCTGATTAGTAGCTTGAGCCCCAGGCAGCTCCCGCGAGGGGCAGGGGCTGAGGTCGTGTCAGAGGCCGTGGTAGGGGCAGAGCTCAGCCCCAGGCAGCGGTTTCAGAGGTGGAGCCTCATGTTGAGATTGGTGAGGAAGTTCCAGCCCCAGCAGCTCCAGTGGGCCCAGATTAGGTCCCAGGGGAGGTTTTTTTTACCCTGGAACTTCAGGAGGCTCTAGTCAGAATAGCGGGTTTTATGGATAGTGTCGCCAGAGCAGGCTTATTACCAGGCTGGAGGAGGGGTCTAGACTCCTGTTGCACGTACTCCAGAGCCAGTACCTCCCCAGGCTCAGGCACCAATAGTTCAGCCAGCAGTGGCCACTCAGACAGGCACTACAGCTCAGGCCGGAGATGGAGCGACCATGACTTCTGATGCTCTATGGAGACTTGATCGGTTCTCCAAGCTTTTTGCCACTACTTTCATCGTTGCCACATTAGAGGATCCCCAGGACTTCTTATTCAATTGCCATGAGATTCTCAAGACTATGGGAATAGTGGAATACAGTGGGGTTGATTTTTGCACATTCAAGCTTGCAGGATCCGCCAAGACTTGGTGGAGATATTTCTGTTTGACTCGACCAGCAGGGTCCCCGGCTTTAACATGGGACCAGTTTGCGGAGTTATATTTGGAGAACTTTCTCCTTGCTACCTAGTGGGAGCCACTTCGGAGGCAATTTGAGCGCCTCTAGTAGGGTTCTATGACTGTTACCCAGTATGAGACGAGGTTTGTTGATCTAGCACGTCACACGGTTGTGATACTCCCCACAGATCGAGAGAGGGTCCACAGGTTTATATATGGGTTAAATCAGCCGATCCGGCTTTAGATGGCTATGGGAGTTGGTAGTGACATATCTTTTCAGGAGGCAGCTAATGCAGCTCGTAGGGTTAAGATGGCTCTTGCTTGGGGAGGTGGTTATCTTTTAGACAAGAGGCCTCGTCATTCCAGCAGATTTAGTGGTACTTCATCTGGAGGCAGGGATTCTTATGCTAGAGGCCAGTCTTCCAGGCCTTTTCAGTCCGCTCTCCAGGCTTCGCAGGGTGGTTCAAGTGATCGTAGGTTTCGTGAGCAGTATTCAGACCAGCCTCCTATAAGTGCTCAGCCTCTTCAGAGTGTTCGTGGGGGCCATTCAGGTCGTCAGGGTCAACAGTCCCATTAGCCTAAGAGTTGCTACGGTTGTGGTGACCCAGGTCATTTTGTCAGGTTCTGCCCTCGAGCGACGGGCAACACTTAGCGGCGGGGCCCTCGTCACATGATTCAGGCCCCTGCTCACCCTCAGTGTGCCCAGCCGGCCAGAGGTGGGGGTAGAGATCATAGAGGTGGAAGTCGAGACCGTAGAGGTGGAGACCGTCTAGCCAGAGGTAAAGGTCAGCCAATTGATGACCGTCCTAGATATATAGCTCAGAGTGGAGGTGCTGATCCCCAATTTTATGCTTTACCAGCTAGGCTAGAGGCAGAGGCATCAGATGCTATGATTACATGTACCATTTTGGTTTGTGATAGAGGTGCTTCAGTATTATTTGACCCTGGGTCTACATATTCATATGTGTCTTCCTACTTTGCACCATACCTGGTCGTGCCTAGCTATGCCCTGGACATTCCAGTTTATGTGTCTACACCAGTGGGTGACTCTATAGTAGTCGACGGTTGCATCGTTCATGCATGGTTATATTCGGGGGTCTTGAGACCCATATTGATTTATTGCTATTAGACATGGTGGATTTCGATGTCATATTGGGGATGGATTGGTTGTCCCCGTATCATGCTATCCTAGATTGTTATGCCAAGACAATGACCTTAGCCTTGACAGAATCACCCCGAATAGAGTGGAGAGGGACCCCAGGCCACTCGTTTTGCAATGTTATTTCATATGTTAAGGCTCGACGCATGGTCGAGAAGGGGTGTCTAGCTTATTTGGCATATGTTCGTGATTCCATCGCGGAGATTCCTTCTATTGATTTAGTTCCTATTGTACGGGAATTTCTTGAGGTCTTTCCTTCGGACCTGCCGGGTATGACACCCGAGAGGGATATTGATTTCTGTATTGATGTGGCACCGGGCACTTAGCCCATCTCTATTCCACCGTATCGCATGGGCCCGCTAGAGTTAAAGGAGTTAAAAGATTAGTTGCAAGACATTCTGTAAAAGGGCTTTATAAGGCCTAGTATTTCTCCCTGGGGTGCACCGGTATTATTTGTGAAGAAGAAGGATGGCTCGATGCGGATGTATATTGATTATCGGCAATTAAACAAAGTGACGATAAAGAACAAGTATCCACTGCCGGGGATTGATGATTTGTTTGACCAGCTCCAAGGAGCGAGAGTGTTCTCGAAGATAGACTTGAGGTCGGGCTACCATTAGCTGAAGATCAGGGCGGCTGATATTCCTAAGATAGCCTTTCGCACTCGGTACGGGCACTATGAATTTTTGGTCATGTCTTTCGGGTTGACCAATGCTCCAGCAGCATATATGGAGTTGATGAATCGTGTGTTCAGGCCTTATCTAGATCTGTTTATGATAGTCTTTATAGATGATATCCTGGTATACTCCCGCAGCCATGAAGAGCACGAGCAGCACCTCAGAGTGGTTCTTCAGACTCTGAAGGATAATCAGCTATATGCCATGTTTTCAAAATGCGAGTTCTGGTTGAGTTCGGTTGCATTCCTGGGTCATATCGTGTCAGTAGAGGGTATTCAGGTGGACCCAAAGAAGATTGAGGTAGTCAAGAATTGGCCTCGACCAGCTTCAGTGACCGAGATCCAGATTTTCTTGGGGTTAGCAGGCTACTATCGTCGATTTGTAGAGGGATTCTCTTCTATTACAGCCCCGATGACCAGGTTGACCCAGAAGGGTTCCCAGTTCAAATGGTCAGAGGAGTGTGAGGCGAGCTTTCAGAAGCTCAAGACAGCTTTGACTACGGCACCAATGTTGATTTTACCCATGGGTTCAGGGCCTTACACAGTTTACTGTGATGCATCCCGTACTGTGCTTGGAGCGATATTGATGTAGGGTGGCAAGGTTATTGCTTATGCTTCGAGACAGTTGAAAATCCATGAGAAGGATTATCTGGTTCATGATCTTGAGCTGGCAGCAGTAGTTCATGCCTTAAAAATCTGGAGGCATTATCTATATGGTGTGGCGTGTGAGGTATATACAGATCACAAAAGTCTTCAGTATTTATTCAAGCAAAAAGAGTTGAATGTGCGACAAAGGAGATGGTTAGAGTTGTTGAAAGACTATGATGTTACTATCTTATATCACCCAGGTAAGGCCAATATAGTGGCCGATGCATTGAGTAGGAAGTCTGCCAGCATGGGTAGTCTCGCTTATATTCCGGTCAGCCAGAGACAACTTGCTCTAGATGTCCAAGCCTTAGCCAATTGGTTCGTGAGATTAGACATTTCTAAGCCTAGCAGGGTGTTAGCCTGCACGATCGCTCATTCTTCTCTATTAGAGCGTATCCGTGAGAGGCAATTCGATGATCCTTATTTGCATGATCTGAGGGATACTGTACAGCAGGGAGGTGGCACGAAGGTAACTCTAGATGATGACGGAGTATTGAAAATGCATGGGAGAGTTTATGTGCCCAATGTTGAGGGGATTCAAGAGTTGATCTTAGCGGAGGCCCACAGTTCGCGGTATTCTATTCACGGGTGCCGCGAAGAAGTATCAGGACTTGCGGCAGCACTATTGGTGGCGTAGGATAAAGAAGGACATGGTTGTGTATGTCGCTCGGTGTCTAAACTGTCAGTAGGTTAAATGTGAGCACCAGAGGCCTGGTGGTGTGTTCTAGAGAATTGAGATTCCCAAGTGGAAATGGGAGCGGATTACAATGGACTTCGTCACTGGACTCCCTTTGACTCGGAGGAAATTTGATGCTATTTGGGTCATTATTGATAGGCTGACCAAGTCAGCACACTTCATTCCAGTATCTGCCTCTTACTCATCGAAGAAGTTAGCAGAGATTTACATCCGGGAGATTTTTCACTTTCATGGGGTGTCGGTGTCTATTATCTCAGATCGGGGTACACAGTTTACCTCGTGTTTCTGGAGAGCGGTCCAGCAGGAGTTAGGCACCCATGTTCAGTTGAGTACAACTTTTCATCCTCAGACAGACGGTCAGTCCGAGAGGACTATTCAGATCCTAGAGGACATGCTCCGAGCCTGTGTCATTGATTTTGGAGGCTCGTGGGACTAGTTTCATCCATTAGCAGAGTTCGCCTACAACAACAGCTATCAGTCTAGCATTCAAATTGCTCCATATGAGGCGTTGTATGGTAGGCGATGTCGGTCTCCAGTCAGATGGTTTGAGCCGGGAAAGGCTCGATTACTGGGTACATACTTAGTTCAGGAGGCCTTAGACAAGGTCAAGACTATCCAGGAGAGATTGCGTTCAGCTAAGTCCAGACAGTAGACTTGTGCGGATCGTAAGGTCCGAGATGTGGATTTCATGGTTGGTGAGCGGGTAATGCTCCGGGTATCGCCTAGGAATGGCGTGATGAGGTTCGGAAAGAAGGGCAAGCTCAGCCCTAGGTACATTGGTCCATTTGAAATCCTGGACCGAGTGGGAGAGGTGGCTTATAGACTAGCACTGCCACCTAGTTTATCTACCGTACATCCACTTTTTCATGTATCTATGCTTCGGTGGTACCACGACGATCCTACACAGGTGTTAGACTTCAGTACTGTCCAATTGGACAGGGATCTATCTTACGAGGAGGAGTCGGTGGCCATTCTAGACCAGCATGTTCGATAGTTGAGGTCGAAGAGTTTTCCTTCCGTGCGAGTTCAGTGGAGAGGTCAGCTTCCTGAGGCATCGACCTGGGAGTCCGAGTCTGATATGCGGAGCCGTTACCCACATTTGTTCCCCGACTCAAGTACTTCCTTCTTTTGTCCGTTCGAGGATGAACGGTTGTTTTAGAGGTGGAGGATGTGACGATCCAAAGGGTCATTACCTATTTTCCTTATTTGTTCTGCGCTTTCGAGGCCTTGAAAACATTATTGTATATTGACTTGATTTACGTGCGTAGTCCGGGCATGTAGCCAATATTATTTTGTGTTATAATATGTGAATTCTATGGAAAATTTGAAGAAATTTGATATTAATATTGATATAGTTGACTTTGGTCAACATTTTTGGTAAACGGACCCGAATCCGAGTCTTTGGGTAAATAAGGGACTCGGGCATGCGCCCTGAGTCGAATTCCATGTCCTAGAGCCCAAGATATAAATTTTTCTGTGAAATTATTTTTCTAAAATTATTAATGAAAATGGAAAGGAAAATTGATTAAAAGACCATGGTATCGAGCTCGTATTTTGGTTCCGATGCCCAGTACATGTCTTATATATTATTTAAGTACTTCCTGCAAAGTTTTACGGAATTTGAACGTCGTTTTATATGTTCTGAACCGTGAGTTCCAAATTTGAAAGTTTATGAAGTTTAAAAGAAGAAATCATGATTCTGAGGCTTAATTCTATGAAAACGATGTTATATTGGCGATTTGATCACACGAGCAAGTTCGTGGTATGTTTTTGAGGTTGTGTGCATGTTTGGTTTGAAGCCTGAGGGCTCGGGTAAAGATTTGACAGGCCGTTAGAGCAAATTTTGATTAAGAACACAGTTGGTATTGTTCCCCAGCTGATATCTTCGCAATTGCGAAGAATTGCTCACAGTTGCGAGATGTCCCAGAATAGGCCTCAGATCGCAAATGCGAAGTGGCCCAGGAAAGGCCTTGGTTCGCAAATGCGAGGCATCCTTCGCAAATGCGAAGTTGCCCAGGAGAAGCCCAGGTTCGCAAATGCGAACGTAATCTCGCAAATTCGAGTCGGTCAGAATTGGCCTGAGTTCGCAAGTACGAACATATCCTCGCAAATGCGAGTTCTGCAGCCCAGACCTGTGATGTTCGCAATTGCAAACATATGTTCGCAATTCCCATATCCGCATCCGTGCAATATGATACTTAAATGATTTTAAACCTCTTTTATACCATTCTTTCAAAACCCAAAACACCACAAACGATTTTCCAAGAGCAATATCACTCCAAATCACTTGTAAGTCAATATTTACTCAACCTTTTCAATTCCTAACATCATTAAACATGTTTTCCACGAGAAATCAAAGGTTTTTGAGGTTGAAATTGCTGTTTTTGGGTAGAACCTAGGTTTTTAGTAAATTGGGGAATTGGACCTCGATTTGAGTTCCGATTTCGATACAAATCATATAATTGAATTCGTGAGGGACTGGGTAACCGGTTTTTGGTTTGAACCGCGAGTTTTGACCACGTGGGACCGGGGGCATTTTGGGAAATTTTGGCTAAAACTTTGAGAAAACCATTTTTATGCATCCAAACCAATTTATATAGTAATTATTAAACTAATTGAACCAATTGTGATTAGATTCGAGCGAGTTGAAGGTCGAATTTTTAGGTAAAGCGATAGTGGAAGGTTAATCGGACTTCAAGGCTTTGAGGTAAGTGTTTGATCTATCCTAGCTTGAGAGAATAGGAATGAGTGTGAGAATTGCTAATTGCTATGTGATCGAATGCGATGTATAGGTGTGGTGACGAGCATCTATACACTGGGGTCTAGCATGACCGTGAGTCATTTGTTGACACATGTTTTAAGTTAATGTAAAATGTGCTTAAGTCATGTTCTTGATGCCCTTGACGGGTTGTGAAGGTTGATTATTGTTTCCCTTGCTGGGACTTTGTTGTGTTGTTGATGTTGTTCCCTTGCCGGGATATGGTTATGATTATTGTTTCCCTTGCAGGACGGTTCACATTACTTGTTTCATTCTTTTGCCCTTTACTGTGATTGTTATTTGGGTGAGGAAGAGTGATAATGCACGAAGGGTGATGTCGTGCCATTTTTACTTATGTTCGCACGAAGGATCATTACATGCCTTGTTTTATTGTTTATGCACGAAGGAACATTTCGTGCCGTTGTTACTTAACTTATGCAAGAAGGATCATTCCGTGCCATTTTATTATTTATGCACAAAGGGACATTCTGTGCCATTGTTACTTAAACCCTGAACGAAGGATCATGCAGTGTCATGGATGTGAGGATGAGAGTAAAAGAACGAAGGGTGATGTCGTGCACTTTTATTTGATTATTTGGTGAGGATGAGAGTAAAAGAATGAAGGGTGATGCCGTGCAACAATTTAAATTTCATGTTTTGTGATAGCTGTTTTGACTAGACTCTGATTTTTCTTTGCTGATTAATTATGTGTTTCTAATTGTGCTCCCCCAACATGTACCTCCTTTGTTAATTATGTTACTCAAAATCTCTGTTATTCTGTGGTACATACATGTATAGAACTGCACAGGTTTATATGAGTGTCTGGTCCTAGGCTTGTCACTACTTCACCGAGATAGGCCAGGCACTTACCAGCACATGGGGTCGGATTGTGCTGATACTACACTTATGTGCATTTTTGCACATGTACAGGTTTTGAGCAGGAGCAGCAGCAGTAGTACACCAGCGGGATTATCGTACTTCCGAGACCGAGGTAGCTTGCAGGCATCCACAGGCCCGACGTCTCCTCTATTTACTTTCATTATTGTTGTGGTCTCATTGTTCCGAGACAGACGATTATTATATATTTTCTTTTAGACCATTATGTGTAGTTATTCCTTAGTAGTTCGTGAGTTTGTGACTCCACATCTTGGGTAGAGGATTTATGTCAGTTACTTCACATTATTATTCATCTTTTATTCGAAAGACTTCCGCATTTAAAAATATGAGTATTATTCTTGCTATTTAAAATGAGAACAAAGTGGTTGTATAAACAGGAAATTGGTGAGTGAATTGGTTTGCCTAGCTACCACGAGTAGGCACCATCACGATCCCGATGGTGGGAAAAACTGGGTCGTGATAGCGAATGATGAAATGATACGTAAAATCAAAGATATGTAGGATGTGAGTCAGCAAACAACTGGCATTGAATGCAAGTATGTGATCGGTGCTGAATGAATCTTGAAGACAAAGTAGCCGATAACAAAGGTTCAAAATGTTGACTTCGTATAACATTCAATGAGTAGCCACTACAGAGAATATCCGCATTTATACCCAATCCTTATGCAATCATCAATGCTAGTTTTATTCACATTCAAGAGGAGCTTGATTTTGAGGATCTTCTCGTCCTAAATAAAGTTATAAATAGGGTAATTAGCATCATTTGTAAACATGAAACATTCTACATGAAAACCCCATAATATGCTCTTATTCTATAGAACTACTTTCTTTATTTTATTGTTAAATTTTGTTCTTGTCACTGCTATTACAGAAGAAAATTACTTAGTCCGAATTCTATTTCCTTTAGTTTTATTTCATAATCTTATTGCTGCTACTATTTATTTTGTATTTTTGAGTCAAATCGAGTCACTTGTCTATAAACCATGTAACAAAATCAGCAATAATATCTTTTTCAGGTGAGTCACGTTGCAATTTCTTGACAATTTAACTCTATCTTGATTTTATAATTCTTACGAACCCTTTATCGGTTAAAGCTAAAACTCGGTAAGGTCCTTCCCATGTTGGTCCCGGCTTTTCAGCATTAACTTCTCGAGTACTTTGAGTAACGTTTTGATAACCAGATCCCCAACTTTAAAATATTGAAGATTTTATTTGCGGTTCTAATACCTTTTCATCCTTTACTTTTGTTCAGCATCCTCACATATGCCAGATCCCAGTACGTGTAAATCTAGTTTAACCAGCAACACTTTATTATTTGTTTCTTTGTTTGTTCGGAAATATTTTAAGGTTTATTCCCCACACTTCCACCAGTATCAAAGCATCTGAATAGTAAATGAGGAAAAGGGATATTTTACTTGTACTCGACTTCGTCGTGGTCCGATAAGCCCACAATACATCAGGTAACTCATTTGACCACTTGCCTTTAACATATTCTAATTTCTTTTTAAGGTTTCAAATAATTACCTTATTGTTCGACTCCGCATGTCCATTAATTGGGACCAATATAGGAATGACATTACTGGGTTTCAGCTATAATTGGCAAAGGTTCTTATGAATTAGAAAATCAAGATAGAGTTAGATTACCAAGAAATTGAAACGTGAATCTTCTAAAAAGATACTATTGCTAAAGATCCTTGCTGATGCTGAAACTATATGTTGTACTCTTTTTTTTCGCCCAGTTTTTATCCCAATTGGGCTTTATGTTAAGGTTTTTAATGACGCAACAATGTAAAGCATACTTTAAAAGAAGGATCATCGGCAAATGCAAACATCTAGTTGTCGAATTCTCATACTTAGCATCCATATAATGGAGGCGAAATAATACATGACAAGGCAGAAAAAGTGAGGCGAACATCGGTAACTGTTAGAATCAGTATCAATATCTTATCAGGATCGGGGCCCGTAGAAATAAGTTGTACAAGTTAACTACATATATTATCAACTTTATTTACTTAAGCAAAATAATATGTATGTAAATATACTTTTAAATATATAAGGATTAAATTAAAATCCTTTTATTTTTTTATCTTATTTCTTGTCCAAATGATAATTTAATTTATTTTGTTGTTTGAAATTTAACCAAAATTCAAATGCTTGTGTTGGAATGAACAGGTAACTTCCTCTTCAAGAGCACCATAAACATAAGTCCCTTTCTTATGAAACCCTTATAGTAAAAGGGTAAATTCTAGAAGTATTTATGCCCGAAGTCAAAAATTATCAGATGAGAAAAAATTCTAAAATCTTTGTAAGTTAAATGAAAATCATATTTATTGCACAATAATTAATCAAAAAGATACTTTTATTAATTAAAATTCCAAACTCGGTAAAGAAATATTGGCATAATTACAAAAGGTAAAAAATATATATACATTAGCTCTTGCTGCTAAAACCCTACGGGACATAAGAGTCTTTGATCCTTTATTGAGGGAAGTTTGTTCTGCTTCCGGTGTGAGACTTTTATCTTCTTTAATTTCTCCTTCGGTTACTCTAAGTTAGTATTCAAGAATTATAAACAATGGTCTAAGCAAGAAGGTTATTGTGAGCAGTCGTCTCCAGCTCCCGGGCCTTGACAATAATTCATCGTGGTTAGTGATTCCTTCTTTGGCTTCATCCTTGGTCTTCCTCTTCGTATCATATGTAGCATAGGGTTTTCTCAAATATGACAAAATCTTCTTGGTGTTGGAGATTTTCTCAAAGTTTTCCAATTTTAGAAAAGACTTATATGATACTACCATATGCCAATACAGTATCAATTCAAACGCGATACAATGAAAACAAAATCCGAAAAGGAAATCCAATTATCTCGGTCGCGAATTGCGACGTGGGAAGCATACTCAATAGACACCCCACTCGTCAATCATACATGCGACGCGGGCTCACAGCTAATACGCGATTTCCTCAGAAAAATAGGAGACAAAACACATAAAAATAGATATAGGGAATTGTGCTCAACATCGCACTGTAGCGGTGTGCAACCCGCTTCAAATAACATACTCATGGAGTCGTGGCACCCAATTCACACATAGATATCATAAGAGGAGTCACATCAAGCTAATTTTTTTCATTACAATGAAATATTAAACTTTGGTCACAAGCACACTAGGTGCATAATGTCATCCCTGGGGGGACATATGGCGTTATAAGCTACAAAGTTCAAGCACAAATGAGGTACGATATACAATTTGAATCTCAAGAGCTATCTGCTCATATAACATCACTTCCACACGGATCCTTAATACATAAGCAATTTCTCAATTCGTCTCATAATTCGCACGGAGAAATACATCACTTTATGAAATATCTGCCAATGAAATAACAACTACTTCTTCATAGGGAGTGTATTACTGAAATGAACACGTTTGGCCTGATATAGAGCCATATTCACATTTGAATCCATCCACCAGCCTTAAGCCGATTCTAGTCGCACCGACTAGGCTAATAACCTTTCCAAGGTCCATAATAATCTCCCTCTTCTCATAACGCACAAGAATGACCGTCATAACCAGAGTATCCATCCACAGTCCGCAACTCAGTAACTGAGTGTCCACAAGGCATATATTCTCAATTTAACGATACCATCACAATTCTTCATACTTGGTTTGAATCTTTAATCAATCAAGTGACTATGTTCCACATTTATGCAATCTTCCTATGTGACGCAGCCCCACAATCTACCATAACAAATATCCGGGTCTTACCTCTAAACCACCGGATGCACTAACGTTGAAAAGCAATCAAGAATCATTAACCATGATACAAGCCCTTTTTACAAAACACGGATCTCAGGTGACGCCGAAGACAATACCAACTTACCTTAAACCTCGAAACTTTTTCCCTGATCATCCAAGCTCGTGACATCCTTGTCAACACCTAACTGTTATGTTGATCTACACTTCAAATTCAATACCACTCACTGCACCCAACATGCCAACATACGATAAAACATGATCTTTATCGAAGCTTTAGAACCACTATTAGGCTAACACTTCATCACATAAAAGTGTTTCACTGAACTCACTTTAGGAGAAACATAGCAACACACAGGTGAATAATCATAACCATAGAATATGCAAACATCTACGTAGTGGTCTAAGGCACCATATCCCTTTCGGAATTCGCTTCCACAAAGCCAGCCATAACATAGAAATGTTTTTGAATAATATCAATTACGGCAGCTGACAAGCCTCATTCGTACCGTCAAAACTCACTTTCATAACTCGATCATACTAAGAAAACTAATCACTAACACCAACATGCCAAATTTGTTATGGTCAATCAATATACCTTCTTCCAATTTATATTTGAGTGCCTTAGAGATGATACCAACTCCATCCAACACATAACATACTCCATCTGCACTCATCTTGAGTGACCTTGAATCACGAGACTATGCTGTCTCTAATCCCACGAATCATTTCGTACTTCCCAAATGCTACAGTGCAGTTCAAGACATTATAGAACATTCTAGCCTCTTTTCAAAATTCTCTACCAAGCTTGTTTCTTAGCGATACCTATAGGCACGAAATCATTAGGCACCACACTTTACCTCCTTGAATCTACTAGGCCAATTGCTGAGAGCTGCCCGCTTAGACTTGGCCCTATTATAATTAACCTTGTGATACTTCCATCGCATAAATACCCACTTGACGAAGAACCCACCGAATTACTTCCCTTGGAACCTGCAACTATACAATGTAAAATCCTGAATCTTTCCCCAAGTATAAACATGGACCAACAAGGCCAATCATAGCATACATTTGGATAATTCATTAGCTCGAATTACTACTTATAGTCTTTTCTCATAGCTGAGATAACCCCTCAATATGTTAATAACCAGAAACTTCACAAGTGATTAACCATGCAACCCAATTATAGGCTGTGGGACTCTCCCACTTAGCTTGAAGCCATTATCTCACAAATTTGGAATTCCCTTGTCCTCTTTATCTCTTATTGACATACCCTTGCGAAATCAATCGCCAAAGTTCTCGATATATTTATGTAAAACCATCTTCATTATTCTGACTCATCAAATATATTTGCACAACCGATCTCTTTGCTATATTACCGATAGCATTCATTGTAGAAGCCTCACCCACCATGCGACCGCTAACCTGCCCACTTGGATAACTCACCCATAAAAAAGCTCTCCCCGGCATCTTCCAACGCTGTCGCACGGGGTACAATCACTATGATGTCAATAACCCATTCTGAGACTAAGATCACTCTCCAGCTGCACAGGTCTATTTACCCTCGTGGACATCATTCAAATGTGCAGCAACTTCCTTTCAATTTAAAGTTATGATGCATCTGTCTTCATTTAGTTGGCTTCTTTTCGTTATATTAAATCTTTTGCCGCCCAAGAACCTTTACATCAAATTAGATTCGTAGACCCCAATAACCAAGCACCAATATTCTCAGATAACTCCAAACTCTCCTTAAGGTACGTGGCCCTTCCACCGCAATGCCCATATGCTACTCCTCCACTCTCCAACTTTGGCGGAGCTCATACCCTAAATCGACTACTCGACCTTTGCTTTGTATACCTGGCCTTTTAGCAGTTTAAAATGATACTCCCCACATATCTTTCTCATCTTTTGCTACTCAGTTGTTGTCTTAATAAAATTCAACTTCGTAGCACTTGAATCCACAAATTGCTACTAACTTTAAATGTTTTTGAAGGTCATCTTCATCGAATCGCCAACATTAGAAATACTGATTCGATCCTGAACCACCGCATCCTACGATATCTAACAGTGGTATCTCCGATACTATTTCACCATATCTTGCCCCAAAGGCAAATTGTAGAAGATCATAACACCGACAAACATAGTACGTTCAATTAGGATAACAATAACCAAACATAGAAATTTCTTTCGAGGATAAGTACAGACGTCTCCATACCGATCCATGAGACTCTGCCAGACTTGCTCATGACTCGTGAGACCGTAGGAATCTAGCACTCTGATACCATGTTGGCACGACCCAAAATCCACTAAGGTTTGTGATGGCGTCGGACACCGTTGTCAGGCAAGCCAACCAAATACTCATTTAATTTCTCCTTTTTGATACCTTTGAAATCTAGGATTTTCCTTCCATTTTTCATAATTAAAAGAAATCCACTACTTCAGTTCAAATTAAATATTAAAAAATTAGTACAAATATTTAGGAAGTCATCCCACAACCCGGTGTCACAAGTGCATAAGCGCTTACTGATAAGAAAATAAATATATCACCCATTCGTAATATAGTGGACAGGAAATAAACATAATTCTGAAAGAGACTACACTAGTTGCAGGTCGCCTCTAAAGAATGCAGCTCGCCTAGTCTCCGGGTTAAGCATGTTGCTATGTCATTAAGCCACTTGCCACACTTAAACCCGTGCTACAAAAATGCACATCAAGTGTAGTATGAGTACGAAAATAATGTGTACTGAGCAAGTATCCCGTTTAATATTGAAGAAGAAGAAGAGACGAGAGGTCGACTTTGACACTTACTAGAGGTCCAATTATAATATACTAAAATAATGTGAGGAAATCATGAATTTATATAGCAGTTCTAACTCAAAAATCCAGAAAGAGGTAAACACATTTAATAAATAATAAAGGATTTTCAAGATTTACTTTTCGTTATCTTATCAACTTATATCTAGCCATGAAAGGCATTATCAATTTTTAAAATACTCAGGCAACAATATATAAATATATCATGCGCAAATTATGCCGAGGTCAACGGTCCGCTCCTACATAAATGTAAATTGTGCACTGCCAAGAGTCAAACGGCTCGAATCATAGATGCATTTGTTACCCCGCTCGCGAACTAACCTGCGACGCGGTCAAAATAAAATAAACACACACCCTGCTCGTGAATGATGCATGGCACGCATGTACACATAGAGATACATGCTCAATAAGTTAATTCAGAACTTATCGGGGAATATTTATCCGAATAATACAATTTATCTTATAATAATTCATGAAAAATGATGTTTAGTCCCTTTTTAAATTCATTTACTAATCAAGGCGATCTAAGCAATACAAGCTACTAATGGATTCATAAATAATCCAAGTATAATATGCTATTAGGTCCTAACTACCCTGACAATAGCATAATAGTAGCTACGCACGACCTCTCGTCACCTAGCATGTACGTAGCCACCATAAATAGGAGCACATAATCAATTATTTTACCTATGGGGACAGTTCCCTCTTACAAGGTTAGAAAGGAGACTCACCTCGCTCCGAAGATCCAAACCGGCATCCCACGCCCTTCTGAAGACTCGAATCAATGCACAACGCTCTAAAACTAGTCAATAATTACGTAATTCATTTATATGCCAAGGTGCTCATTATAATCCAATTTATAATAATTCCTAATCCAAAGCGAAAAGTTGACCAAAATGCCCTCGGGCCCATGTGCCCGGAATCCAAAATTTTTAAAAAATAAACTTTAGCCATAAACTCACGAACTCTAAGATATGATTTTTCTCTTAATTTCATCCCCAAAATCGTGGTTAAATTCCCAGAATAGTAATTTCCTAGGTTTTCCCTCAAACCCCAAGTTTTTCTACAAAATTCATGCTTAAAGCCATACATAATTGATGTATTTAACTCAAAATAGGTGGGAATATCTTACCTTGTCGTTGATGACAAAAATCCCCTCTTGAAGTTCCCTAAAATCGCCCCTGCCAAGTGAGAAACGAGAGAAGAATGGCCAAAATCCGATTTTTAAACCCCCTCTACCTCTAGCGATTTTCGCACCTGCAGTTCCCTGACCACTTCTGTGATTCCGCAGGTGTGGTTACAATGCTGCATCTGCGGTCTTCCTTGGGCAACCCCCTTTTCGCTTCTACGATAATACCTCCGCACATACGGTCCCACTTTTGCGGAACATTGACCGCATCTGCAGTCCGCTCCAGCTGCCCCCCTTTCCGCATTTACGACTAATGTACCGCAGGTGCGGTCTCGCATCTGCGGAAATATGATCGCATCTGCAGTCCCTTCTCTTCTAAGCCTAAATCCACTCCTGCGGCTTGTTTCCACTTCTACAGGGCCGCTTCTGCGGTTAGCCCACCGCAGAAGCACAAATACTAGAAACCAGATCCTTCAGCTATTCTTCAACTTCCAAATTTGATCCGTTAACCATCTGGAATCCACCCGAGGCCCTCGGAACCCCAAACAAACATACCAACCAATCCCAAAACACATTACAGACTCGTTCGAGTCCTCAAATCGTATCAAACAATGGTAAAATCATGAATCAACCTCTAATCCAAACTTAATGAACTTCAAAATTTCAATCTTCTATTTTCGATGTGTAAACCCATCAAATCATGTCTGATTGACCTCAAATTTTGTGCATAAGTTATTTTTAACATTACGGACCTAATCCAACTTTCAGAATCGGATTCCAACCCCTATATCAAAAATTCCACCTTTGGTCAAACTTTTCAAAAACCTTCAAGTTTTTATCTTTAGCCAAATGGCTCCAAAATGACCTACAGACCTCCGAATTCACTTTCGATTGTGCCCCAACTCCAGAATCACCATACGGAATGATTCATAGTCTCGAATCCCAAACGAACATCAATAACACTGAAATGCACTTTAAGCAAAACTTATGAAATTTCTTCTAAAATGCTAACTTCCAGAATAGGTGCCAAAACACACCCGATTCCGAGGTTATTTACTCAAAATTCCAATCCCAGTTCATTCTTTTAAATTTAAGCTTCCGAAATACGAATTTTCTTTCCAAATTAACTCTGGACTTCACAAAATTCAATTCCGACCATGCGTACTAGTCATACTACCTGAAATGAAGCTGTTCATAGCCTCAGAGTGCTGAATGGAGCACTAGGACTCAAAACGACCGATCGGGTCATTACAAGTCTATCTTTATCCAATATTTTTCTGTGGTTAGCGAATTCAGATAATTGGAAAGCTTCATTAACTTTAAAATTATATGGCATTCATTGAAAACCAATATAATGACACTTCGTTTACCAAGTGAGTCTGGAGTGGGTGTCGATTAAGTGTTTCATAAATTTTTATGTTCAGGCGGCCGTGGAGAAGGAGAATTTACTATTTGTTTCAGCTAAAGCTAGTGGAGAAGAAACAACTGGTGAAGAAGTAGAGGCAGTTGTTGTCGGCCCAGAAGTCGGTGGTGGAGGAAGGTCATGAGGTGTAAACTCTTTTGATCGGAGGCGTCGATAGGAGCCAAAAAATGGGAAATCACTCTTTTAACAAAATTTATTTTTGTCAAAAGTCTTTAGACTTATTCCAGTGGTGGCGTGCAAAGCTCTTCAGTTGAGCAGTCTATTGAGCTGATGAAGGTCTTTTTCTTCTCTGTAGGGAATCTGCGTCATCATTGATTTCTTCATTTTTAGGACCACTGTGGTTTGTCCATTTGGTGTTTCTTTCACATTATTCTCCCTAATCCCATCAAAGGAGGTATGTTTCCTATTTGGTTTCTTATTTTTTGGGCTGGGGACTCTATGGGTAGGCATTCGGGCAGTTCGGATTGCATATGAAATTTTGGTTTGGATTTTCAATTTTCGGATTGACAAAATGACAATCCAAATCCAATCCAAATATCGAATTGGATCGAATGTTTTAAGTTTGGTTTCAGATTAATCGGTTTGATATTTAGTATTTTTGGTTTTGAGCTTATAACTTGAGAAGTTTCTTCTTTTTACAAATATGAATATCCAAATGAAGTACTCATGTTATACTGCCTGAAAAGTTCTTCATTTTCACCTCTATCATCCAAATAAAATATTAAAGTAATAAAATTATCATATAAATAATTTTTAAAAAATACAATAGAGACGTTAATACGACAAATAAGAAGTAGAAATAGTAAAATCATGTCCAAATAGAAAGTATTCTCATAATAACTTAGTAATTAATATTGAATATATATGATAATATCTAATATGTAGGGTATTGAACTTATTACTATTGACATATGAATAATGGACTAAATATAAAGTATATGAATTTTGGATTTTCGAATATCCAATAATTTGAAGTACCAAATCCAATATCCAATCCGAAATCCAAAAAATTTAAAAATTAAATCCAACATTCGATCCGTAATTCGAAAATCTAAACCAAAAATCCAAGAAATTTAGATTTCGATTTGGATTTCGGGTTTGCCCAATGTATGACCAGCCTTAGGGGACTCTGGGAGGAGCACCTTCACTGAAAATGTGAGTAGGTTCCCGAGCTCTCCTCTGGTTAAGAACATTTTACAGTACCTGTTCGACTTCCTTCGGGTAGGGCTGCTTATCGGGCGGATTGAGCGGTTATTTACTCTTAATGATCTGGCTTAGCGGTTATCGGCTTTTAAATGTATTAATTCGTTAGCCACCCGATAAGATATCGGGCGGATTGGTATCAATTTAGCTCTTATCGGGCGGTTTATCGGCCAAGCATACATATTCACAAATCGAAATTATCCTCAACTAGGTACTGCCGTACTAAAGTTATTCAAATCTCAAATGTTTATCCAGCGATTTTCATTTTTTGGTTTACTTCAAAGTAACTTACTTCAATATAATAGTTCCTTCTAGGTAATTGTACCAACGGTATACATGTCCAACTAAGCTAAGGAACCAATCACATTAGATACTAAGAATAAAATGTCAACATGAAAATATCTTAGGCTTAACTACAATGTGGGAACTAATCACTCGACGCAGTAGGACTGACTCACCTTCTCTACAAACTTAACGAACAACACGGAGTGCCTATTCTGAAATCACTATTGTGAGCACGTGATTTTTGCCCTATACGAGAATTACACCCAAAAATTCAAAATAAAAGAGTTTTTGTGTTATTTGCAATTCTTGTGGATTTTTGTGTTATATTTCTCCATTTGTTTGTGTTTGTGTGTACATGCTTATTCGATTAAATTAATAAAAAAAAATTAAAAAATATATATATATGTTGTAATAGCATTTAGAATTTAATTTTAGAATTTTTTTTAACTAGTAAATTGCTTATCTTATGAAATGGAAAAATCACAAAAAAATAAAGTAAATAAGCGTGTATTTTTATTCTATTTTTTGTTATCATTGTATGATATGATTTTAATTAAATGTGTTAATTAACGTGTTAATTGTTGTTTAAATGTTGATATCTGTGTAGTTTTATTTATTGATTTACAAATTAAATAGGAATTTTTTGTTTAATTATAAAGAAGGAAAAGAAATTGGCTGAAGATTAAGAGAGAATTCGAATAGGGCCTTTAAATCTGGAGCCCAAACGCAACCAGCCCAAAATTATCCTAAAGCCCATTCCCCTCACTATTCCAAATGACCCATTTTTATTTTAATTAATCCCAACCGTTGGATATTATAATCCAACGGCCAGGATTAAAAGACCCAATTTCAATATACCCAAAATTAACCAAAACCCTGCCATCTTCATCTCCCACCCTTCAGAGAAAACCGCCGCCTCTTACCACCATGAACCGCCGGCCGGAAATCGTTTCCGCCGGCGGCAGCACTCCAAATCACCCTAAACTTACACCCCTGAACCTCCAAGACCCCCTTAAGGTCCTTTCGACCTCGAATAACCCAAGCCCAAGCCGCCGAGTCTCCATTTCATTTGCTTCGAAGGTATTTCTTGTTTGTTCTCTGTTTTTGTTTAATTATACTCGTCGCTTTATTAGTTTTTGATTATTGATTGATTTTGTTGTGATTCGGCTGCCATTTTTTTTTTCTCCTCATCTCTTTGGGACCTTTTATTTGGTCGATCTGTTATTTGTTATTCTTCGCTGTCAACGGGTAATTGTGAGTCGAATTCACTTCGTTGTTAATATCGTCAATTTGTTTGATGTTGAAATTACAAGATGTTGTCCGAAATTTGTGTGGTCACTGCTTGTCGGCTATGGGTTATCGATTACACATATCGTAATCGTTTAATCGAATGTTGTCAAACACGTGTTCGCGTCGATTAGCGTCGTCGAACAATTAGTTTCGTATTCCCCGGCACTTGGCCGAGAGTCCTTAGGTCACTGCTTGTCGGCTTTGGTTATCGATTACACATATTGTAATCGGCTAATCGAATGTTGTCAAATACGTGTTCGCGTCAATTAGCGTCGTCGAACGATTAGCTTCGTATTCCCCGGCACTTGGCCGAGAATTCTTAGTTCACTTCTTTTGCAATTGTTTGGATATCAAATGTACATGCCGTAATCGTTTAGTCGAATGTTTGACGATTAGTTTTCTGAGTATGCTTGTTAGCACATTAAGACAGTAATTGGATCAAGAAATTTGGAGTTTGTTGTGACTTTGGATTAGGAGTGTTTGAAAGCTTTGTGTTTGTTATTTGTCTGTTGTTGTGACTGTTTGATGATGTTAAGATCAGACTTCACAATGTGTTAAATAACACAGGGATTCCAGGGGTAATTTAGAGTTCAATTTTTTCTAAAATGATTAGTTTAATTGTTCTGTCCAGTAGGTACTGAGGAACACCTAAATTAATACATTGTGAGTGCCCTAAGAGTTGTAAAGAAAAGATAACATGGAATGATGATAAAAGTGGGCTGCCAGCATCAGTTTTAAAAGACTTTGAATATTTTTAAAAGAAAAACAGCAGGGAGGAATGATGAAAAGGGTTAAGGGGGTTCACATGGGCTAAGGGAATAACATGGGGAAAGCTGGAACACTTTAGAATAAAAAAGGGGAGTCTGTTTTGATCTATAAAAGAAAGACATTCATACTGGATAGAGGAGGATACTAACAGAGGGAGTTCTAGAAAACTTAAGAGAATAGAATCTGGAAAAAATAGATTTCACAGAGAAAAGAGAAAAGATTCTAATAGTGAATACTGAGAGTGAGGTATTTTGGAGAATCAACTGCTGTTTCATTTTGAGTTTGAAGCTTTCCTTTCTTAGAGTGTCTAAAAACCAGAAACTGTGGTTTTACTGCCTTTGGTTCTTTCTTTTTCTGCCCGAGATTGCATTTGGTATTCCTGAGGTGTAAATTGGTTTTGCCTGGGTTTGCTTTGGAGCATTACTGTTTCATTGGTTCCTGTTGGAATTTATTCGTTTGGTTTCATATTGTTCTTGGGGGCTGTTTTTTCTCGGTTTCATTTTTGGTTTTTCTTTCCAAATTTGTTCTATTGATTGAATGGTGATGTGGGAAGTTGCTATTGAACCTGCTATTAGGCTGTTTGTACAACTACTGCCTCTACTGATCTTCCTCTACTCTTCCTCTGCTTCAATTACCAGGTACACTACTTTGGATCATTCTGATGTATAACTAAAGTTGAAATAAAGTGTGCAAGGATCTGTTGTTTGATTGAAGGCTGCTTGTATTTTGTTGATATTGTTCTGTTATATGAATGTTAGCTATGTATAATTCAGTAGGTTTGTTTAATTTGAGTAACTCATAGGACTGTTAAATTGGTGGGAGAGTTTGGTTATATAAGCACTAACAGGTTGAGTTTTAATGGTATTTCAATTGCTAGAAATTCGCATCTCTTGTTGTTCCTTTTCAATCATTTTGTTTCTTGAATTCCTTTTGGTTAATATTTAACAAAGTTGAAGGAACGAGAATTCTGGGCCTTATGTTCCAAGTGTAGTTGCTGATTAGCTTGTTTTGCTGCATTGAACTAAATCCTACGCGTGATACAATTTTTGAATTGATGTAATGGATTTTGTTTTCTTTATAAATATGGCAGCAAGTTTATATAGTTAATTGTATTTTTGAGTACACTATTGGATAGATATATTTGGGACTGAAATGTGTAAACATACGCTTATGAGTTATTTACTGAATTTTAAAGTTTAATTGTTCTCCTTGTGCCAATTTACCTAAGATGGAATTATCATCCAAATATTGTCATAGTGATCAAATCTGGAAAATATGTGAAAGATTAATAAAAGGTTTTTTTTTATTACTCATGTCCATTGTTGCTTTGCTTTTCAATCACATTAGCAAGCTTAGGGATAAATTGTTGAGGTGTACAATGCCAAATAAAACAACAATTCCATGATCCTCGCAAAGGCCAAATGCATAGACGCTTTAGGCGCGATTTTAATAATTTTACCTTCTTAAATACGGGTGCGCATTTCATGCGGCCTAAATCCAAATCCCAAAAATGTTGAATAAGAATGTGTCGAGGATCCGGGTGCATTTCATGTGATGTGATTCACGATATATTTTTAGGCAACATTCTCTTTCGTAAATAATAATAATAATAAAAGCGGTAAAGGGATATTAATTTGCATTAAGTACATAACTCTTAAAATCTGATAAATAAGCCGAATATGACAGTTAAGCGACCGTGCTAGAACCACGGAATTCGGGAATGCCTAACACCTTCTCCCGGGTTAACAGAATTTCTTATCCGGATTTCTGGTTTGCGGACTGTTAAACAGAGTCATTTTTTTTCTCGATTCGGGATTCAACCGGTGACTTGGGACACCATAAATCTCCCAAGTGGCGACTCTGAATTAATTAAATAAATCCCGTTTCGATTGTCCTTTAAATGGAAAAACTCCATCGCACCCTCGCAGGTAGCGCCAAAAGGAGGTGTGACAGCTCTGGCGAATCTGCTGGGGACTAAAAACCCAGAACCACTAGTTCAGGGTTTAAGAATTCGAGCTTTGAATAATTGTTGTATTTGGCTTATTTATTATCTGATTTTATTACATGTTTAAATTCAATATGCTAAATGTTGTTTTACCGCTTTGATATTTTGTGAACTGTATATAAATTGTGCCGATACCCATTTTTTTTTTTCTGAGTCTTTTGAAATATAATACCGGGCATTTGCTGGACATAGCCCGTTTTTCTCAAGAGAGCCGTGGTGCTTGGCACCCGGTGAAGGATTTTGTAGTCACACATGTTTAGGCGGAGAGTCTGTCAATTAAGTCGGAAAGCCATGCTACCGGTGCATTGACACTCTTCGGCTCGAGTTGTCCGTTCGAGTTAAAGCCAGTCTAGACACTTTTTCCAACAGGATGATGACTTAGAATAACAAAACCTTATGCCGGATCCCCGATAGGAACGTTTATTTGCATCATGTGCATATTTGACTTTGGAGGCTCAACACAGGGGTTGGGCCTGTCTAGGACAGGTGTACCTGAAACAAAAGACCAACTTGTGGCATCTTTCTGTGTGCATTTATTTGTTTCGATCTTACATGCCGACCGGTTTGTTAAAAAGAGAGGAAGAAGTGGAAAACGTCGGGGTATATAGTCAAAATAGTTTTATGGAAAATAGTTAGTTCTTTGAAAATAAATTCTGAAAAAATGCAAAAAATTCCAAATAAATTTTCTTAATTTTACGAAAATAGTTAGCTAATGCAGCTCGTAGGGTTAAGATGGCTCTTGCTTGGGGAGGTGGTTATCTTTTAGACAAGAGGCCTCGTCATTCCAGCAGATTTAGTGGTACTTCATCTGGAGGCAGGGATTCTTATGCTAGAGGCCAGTCTTCCAGGCCTTTTCAGTCCGCTCTCCAG